>NMRB01003430.1:0-35302 GCA_002633025.1 Notospermus geniculatus | reverse complement strand
GCAGTCGTTCTCCCTTAAATGAGCGGAAACCGAAATCAAGACGGCAGCAATGGCGGCCATATTGGATGCGCTACGAGTGCGATTTTCGAAAGGAACCTTCCTACGGTCAATAGGAATGTACCACGTTAAAACGAAAGCAATCCCTGCAGTCGTTCTCCCTTAAATGAGCGGAAACCGAAATCAAGACGGCAGCCACGGCGGCCATATTGGATACGCTACGAGTCCGATTTTCGAAAGGAACCTTCCTATGGTCAATATGAATGTACCACGTTGAAACGAAAGCAATCCCTGTAGTCGTTCTCCCTTAAATGAGCGGAAACCAAAAGGTGAACGCACACACGCACGAACGAACGAACGAACGAACGAACGAACGAACGAACGAACGAACGCACGAACGAACGCACGAACACACGCACACACGGACGAGTTGAAAACAGTATACCCCCACCAACTCGTTGGCGGGGGTATAATAAGTTTTTCAAACAGAGGTTATTCGCGTGCGCTCAAGCGGAACCGTAATAACTCCAATTTCCTAATGTACGCTCAAGCGGAACCGTAATCATCCAATTCGCTAAAAAATCGCATTTTTACTGTTCCGCTTGAGCGCATACCAAAAAAATGCAATTTTTTTGCGAACAGGGGTTATTACGGTTCCGCTTGAGCGCACACGAAGAAATGCGATTTTTAGGAAATTGGGGTTATTACGGTTCCGCTTGAGCGCACAAGAAAAAATACATTTTTCAAACAGACGTTATTCGTGTGCGCTCAAGCGGAACTGTAATAACCCCAATTTCCTTTAAAATCGCATTTTTTCGGTGTGCGCTCAAGCGGAACCGTAGTCACCCCAATTTGCTAAAAAATGGCATTTTTTTACCGTTCTGCATGAGCGCACACCGAAAAAATGCGATTTTTTAGCAAACAGGGGTTATTACGGTTCCGCTTGAGCGCACGCGAATAACCTCTGTTTGAAAAACTTATTTTTTCATGTGCGCTCAAGCGGAACCGTAATAACCCTGTTCGCTAAAAAATCGCATTTTTTTAGCATTCCACTTGAGCGCACGCTAATATCACAACAAGGCTGCAGCCTGTTTAAATATGGAGATCTTTATTGAAACAAAACTTAATGAAGTTGTTACATTTTACAATGTACATGGACAAATTACAGAAGAAGTAGGCAAAGTGTGAAGATGATAGACTCTGTTTCAAGTTGATAGCTGAAGTTTCATACCAAGACGTATGGGACCAACTACTACCAACTTAGAGTGAGACGGAGTCTAGTCAGGGGTCTATCTCGGGACCCGAATAAATTATTTGTGCTTTATTCAACAATATATGTAAATGGTACAGTATTGTGGCAATAAAAAGTATAAGTTTCACAATAAATATTGTTTTCCTTCATGGAATACCTTGAATTATATTCAAGTATCATCCTCGTCCAAGCTTAAACTTACATGCAGCAATGGATAAAGGGTTCCAATATCTTGTGAACATTTCCAAAAGTCTCCGAGTCCATACACCAGGAAAAAATAGGAATTGACTAAGTCTGTTCAACTTGTTAAGTCGTGGGCCGAGGGTTAACTAGGCCTAAGTGCATTTTTAACTTGAACCAAACTGCCTGCACTGAAGTCCTTGGTACAGGTAGGCACATTAAAAGCAAGTTTAAAATTTACTTATACATGTACCGGTATGTAGGCCCTGTTAATCCTCGGCCCGCAAACTGTTCACAACACATTGTAGTTCGATCTTAACTAAGACCTGTTGATACCAAGCACGGCCATGAACACAGACAATGGTTTGTTTAGAAGTCGTGAGGTGAAGAAAACAAGTTATTTCCAAGTTCACTATTCTACTGAGTATAAACAGGTCTAAAGGCGGTGACAGACTAGTGCGTACGCGACGCGGAGCGACGCGTTTTCTTTTGTGTTTTTGCGCTCCACAGCACATGGTGCTCAGTGGTGCCTGAAAACACAAAAGAAAACGCTTAATAGCTCCGCGCGGCGTCGCGCTAGTCTGTCACCAGCTTAAAAGTCACCACCAAATAACACACAGTTATTACACGGCTGTAACTTGACTGATTCAGTCATTCAGTGTTTGAAGTTCACAACAAGAGTCACCGTATAATACTTGGACTATACGTGATTTCATGGTAACCATAGGGCCTAAGATTTAACAAGTGTTGAAAACTACTAAACAAGTTAAATAAACTTTACAACAATTTTAAATTATTCTACCAAATTATGGGTGAAGTCAAATTTAATTGTCAGACTTGGAAAACATGGACTTTTTGTCCTGAGGGCAACTGCGACAGTCTAATTGTAAATGTTTCAGTTGGAGTACCGTAAGCTTACAAATAAAGATTATATTCATCAATGCAGTTTCCTGTGTTAATTACTCGGACTTGTTTGAAGATTGAATGGTACAAGCATTTCAATATTCTCCATAACTTTTTCTTTCAGAAAATTCTAAGTGTGGAAATGGGCCGGTCGACGATTAAGCCTACCCTTGGAGTTACACTCTTGAAGGCAATAACCTCATAGGGCCGTATTCACCAAGGGTGATCATCGCGCGATTAAGACTTAGACGCGTGTAACTTCACTAAATGCACACACTTCCACCATGCGTCNACTTATTGCTACCAGAATAACAAGTATTGTTCAACCGAAGGACGGTCTTGTAATAAAGGAGGCTGGAAAAAAAACGTTTACAGAGAAAATTGCGACGAGTATCACCGATGAGTTTTTCGCTGATTACCTCCTATTCAACCCCGCCGATGGTGCATTGTTGCATAGTAAACGACGGCGGCTCCAGGCATAAGGGCATTTCGTTTCAGTTGAAGTTTACGATCGTGTGATGTAGGAGACTAAAATGCTGATGTCAGGTCGCAGCTATGATTGCTTGCAGCAGCATTAAAGCCATACAATCCCCGAAGTCAGTGGTGATTCTCAATAATAAATTCGATCCTCAATGTTGACAATCCGTCATTATCCTTCATTACTGAATTCTGAGACTGAATATTTGTATGGTTTAAAATAGGTTGAATTATTGTGTATAGAAACCTCACAAATACATCTGTAATAAATATAAAATTTTGCATTAATTAGATACGAATTTATCGTAACCGGCATTGCTGATTTCCCGCTGACCAATCAGAGGCCGCCTTTCATCCGGCTTTCGCCGATGATGTAAACAAATACACGTGCACACCGTAAGCAAAGGGGCGTGTTTTAGACAGCGTTCTGACATCGAAAATGAAGCGATTTGGAAAGTTTTTGGTAAGGCCATCTTCCCCAGGACGGCCAGCACGCATATTTACGGCGACTGGTCGTATTTTTCAATTGGTGCCAGGCGCTTCAGGGACGATTTCTAGTCCAAGTTCCAGCGATCAGACCGCTACCACCGGCGCTACCGACGATGTGCCTGGGCCTAGCACTGCCACTACTACTAGCAGCATTCCGACATCCACGACTACCGCTACAGATCAGCATGATCAGACATCTCAACATAAGGACCTTGATGATAGCAACACTCTGCCAGATCTCCCAGCTGTTGTCCAGGCTGATGAAGACATTCCTAATGCACATGTGCCACCACAAGTCCAAGATGATCCTGCTGTTACATGTAAATGCCGGGGCCAATGCCTAACTAAGAAATGTCGCTGTCGGGGGAAGGGGTCGGTTTGCAGCCAGAGATGTCAGTGCCCACGGGCCAAATGTAAGAACATCCCGGTAGAGCAACAGCCACCTGCAGAGCACAATCCTCCTGCTGTACCACATGCACCTGCAGAGCCACAGGCTGTTCAGGAGGTGAGAATTTATTTCCCTTTTTGCCTCGTATCTACACCATCTACACCTACATTTTATAGATATGGAGATCAACTTTTATTTTTGTTAATCACATAAAAATCATCAATGAAGCTCATCCATTCATCAATTTCCTTCCATTCCAGGTTGTACCAGAAGGCCCACCTCTTGACCAAGAACCAATGAATATCTCTGGGCA
The DNA here is from genome assembly GCA_002633025.1 of Notospermus geniculatus. NCBI lineage: Eukaryota > Metazoa > Nemertea > Pilidiophora > Heteronemertea > Lineidae > Notospermus > Notospermus geniculatus. The sequence goes on along the minus strand of NMRB01003430.1, from coordinate 31,303 downwards.
AGATGGAACTGCACAGGTGAGCAAGTCATAATAAGGCCTTGTACATGGGCAAATCTTTTGAATTTTGATAATTTTTTCCACAATTTCAGGCATTATTGGACGCCATGTCGGATCCGGAGGTTCGAGGATTCTTGTTAATGGTCCTAAATGACGATGAAACAATGCGGCAGAGATTACAGAGATACCATGAGCAGCCAGAGGAACCGATGGCCATGGAAGTGGAGCCAGAGCCACAGCAACCAGTCTTGGTAGATGGGCCACAATGGTGCAGGTAATATCTAATGATTGGGAAAAATTGAATCTTGACATCTGAAATAATTATGTCCTAACCCTAACTATAGATTTGTAGGAGACTTTAAGTACCGGTACATGAAAACTGAACCTTTATTCAATCAAATATTGTTACATGTATCAATGAGACACATTTTTTATAACAGGTGCATGAAGTGCAGAAACATGCCTTCAGTGATTGAAAAAAGATGCTGCCAGAAAAGGCCTTGCATAACGACAACACAACGCTGCAAGGAATTGTGCACATATGATCACATTGTTCAAACTTCAATCAATACAATTGCCCATTTCTATGAGAAGAAATGAAATAGGTAACACCGTCTTTTGAATCAACTTGGTTGTATTGAGACAAGCTTTCGACCCTATCGGGCCTTCATCAGGTCTGATGAAGACCTGAGACCTGATGAAGACCTGATGGAGACCTGATGAAGGCCCGATAGGGTCGAAAGCTTGTCTCAATACAACCAAGTTGATTCAAAAGACGGTGTTACCTATTTCATTTCTTCTCATTCATTCAACGATCAACACGGCTATCTCTATAATTATTGCCCATTTCTATGTGGAAGATGCCAGGGATGATCACAGAGCAAAGAGACATGCTGCCTACAGACAGTACATCATGTGGCAGTATGGCCACATGGGCAATGGGAACCGTGCCGTAATACCTTCATGTGTTATTTGGCTGATTCGGGATAAATGGCCTTCCCATGATGGCAACTACACTGGATTCAAGGCAGCTCGACCACTAGGAAGACGTCGTTAATGTGAATCGGTCTGTGCTCCTAGTCAATATAATACATGTATACATATACAGTGAGTACTTAGTTAACTGGTTCTGACCCAATTTTGGTGGAAGGTCATTACAGATCATTATAATATGCAATTGAGGTCTCATAAGGGTGTAGGGTCTAAATTCATTCATGATAGCATGAATAGGCTTTTCTGCTTGGTGTCCTATGTTGTTCAGACCATGACGTGGTCTAATGAAAATGATCAGTGTCAGTTTCGTCCATGATTATTCCTTTGGTTCCACCCATCAAACCCTTTAGAATTTCACAAGCACAAAAACCTTTCATTCAGGGAACATCTGGCTGACCACAAATTCCAAAATCTTTCATTCATAAAGAAACCATCCAAAAACATCTGACTGACCAGAACCAGAAATGAACATCATTCATTCAATCAAACTTTTCCAAACCAATGAGCCTATAAATAGGATAGGCGACCACAAAATGACTTGGACTAATTTCTCCTGTTCTGGGCCCCTTTATGGACTTAGAAAATTTTTGAGCCAGAACCAGTTAACTAAGTACTCACTGTATGTCTACATGGCAATTTAGTCAATGTTCAGTCCAAAGTTAGTGATCTCATGTATCAACCTCATGTGTCAACTAGTCCATAAAATAAAATCACATCATACGTGAAATCATCATTTGAGTTTCATTCACCTTATTTTGTGTCTTTGGCACTTGCCTTTTCATAACGAGAAACAAGCTCTTGTACAATTTCTCTACTGCTGGGTGCAGAAACTGGAGCCAGTGTGGGCTGTATTGACCTCGGGTCACCGGCAGACATACTCTTGGGCCTTTTGACTCTCTCCTTGTCGATACTTCTTAAGTGTAGCACCAAGTCACACAGCACTGGAAGGTAACTATAATCCTTCTTCTCCTTTTTCAGGAAGGCTGTCCAGCGGCCTGTCCTTTTGTTCCACTTCCTATTGTAAATCTTCTCTCCCTTCTTGTTTGTTGCCGGAGGTAAATTAACATGGTGGTTGTGGTCAATAACCGCAAGAGTTGTTCTGGCCTTCATCGAGTCGTACCTTAAATTAATAAAACAAGTGTTTTATTGAAGATGTCACCCTATTATGTTGAGCATTGAGTATGAATTTGACAGTTAAGTTTTTTTGCCTTGTGTGACTGTATTTTATTCCTGGAATTTTACTACACTGAAGGTTTGTTAGTCCGGACTTTCTTTTAGTCCGGAAGCAGTGTGGATTTCCATGTTACTATCTCAATCCAAACATTTTCAAGAGACAAAAAACAGTTCCGATTAATGAGGTTTTACGATGCAATGTAGGCTTACGTACTTGAATGATATTTTCTTGGGAGCATAGACAAGGCGCAGGTTCATCATATTTTCCAAGATGAACGTATGCCTGAAAGAAGATAATTTCAATACCTTGAAAAAAAACGCAAGTTTTCCAATCTATCAAACTACCAGCCAACAGATGCTGTCAGCTGATGTAGAGATCAATGGTCTTCAAATATCAATGAATGGTCTTCAGATGTCAATGAATGGGCCACGGTTGTTACACAGCCACCTATTGTCCCACTATCATTAGCTACTGAAAAAAAGATCTAGTGGTTTTTCCATGGAAAGTTATTTAATTTTTGTGTTGTTTTACCTGAAATTGATGAAGTATTTCATGTCCCTCAACAGATCACGCTCTGTCACAATGTCAACAAGCATTCGGTGGGGAGCCGACTCCTTCTCCAGGAGTGGTTTGTCTTCACCAATCAAGGGACCATGCTGACACTCTCCATCAATCCACTCATGCTCGCCAACAACATGGTGTAGCACACCATGCCATATTTCCTGAAAAAGAAACAAAAATCATATTTGAGAAGTGTGGCTGTGTAAATACCCCTGCCCTGCTATTCTTCCTGTCCTATTTGTAGCAAATACAAATGTGTACTGTGGTACTCGCCTTCATTCTCGTGACGTCGCCTTCTGAAGCTTGGGCTGAATACCAAAAGTGGTTTCGTACTGCCGATTTCCACTCTCTTAGGTTTTGGCAATTCCTAGTATTGCTGGCCTCGCTAATTTTCTTATCAATCTTAACACTCTTGTGCCAGATGTCAAATTGGTGAACAATTTCTGGATACTTGTTCCTCATCATGGCTCGGATCTGGGGGTGCTGGTCTGTTGTGAAGTCTTCAAATTTGATGAGTTCTTGAAGGAACTGTAGGCCTCTGTCACACGCTTCACGCTCCATATTTGGAGACTTCAAGCCAACCTCTCGCTTGTCCACCAGTTCGTAATGTAACATGTATCCAAGGTGACATGCAAACATGTATATGGCATACTGTGCAGTATGGCCTGGGGAGTCGCAGCTGGCATCTCCAGAAACAGCCAGAGGTAGGTCTTTGGCATTCATGATGATCAGTCCTTGTTGCAGGTGCCAAAAGAACTCGATAGCCGGGTGGACGTACAGTCGGCAAATCCGATAAAATGTTGCCTCGGACGGTATCTTCAGACTGAATGCCTTCGCAAATAGTTCAATCTTGGCATAGTTATTCCCACTGAGCAGCAGACAAGCACAGAACAATAGAGTATTAGTGTACATGCCATTGCATTTTGAGGAGGACTCCCAAAATCCACAATGACCCTCGGCACATCTCCACTCCAATACATAGGCACAACCAATGAACATTCGCGTTGTGTATTGCACTTCTGCCTCGCATCCAGCAGAACGATGTGTCAGTTCAATAAGTTCACAGAGTTTGTCCGTTGAAACAACTGCATGCTCTTCTGGTGGTGCTTGTTTTACTTCAGGCAGATATTCGTATATATTCGTTTCATATGATGGTGGAAGCAGCCTTTCCGTGTTCGTAAAATCATCCCTGATTTCCACCACTTCATTTTCCTCAACGTCATCCACTTTTACCTGTACTTCAGGCAAAGAACCCGATGGCCCTGCCATTGATTCCTGTTTCTTCTCTTCCTCCACTGCCGCTAAGAGATCTTCGAGATCCCCAAGGATGTTTTCATAAATACTAAGTTCCTTAGCAACAGTGATGGTGTCATCCTCGTCATCGCTTGCAATGTTGATAAAGGAATTTAAATCCTGGTCATGTACCTCCACATCTTCTTTCACCTCCATGCTCATACTTTGTGACCTAAAAACAAAAGGAAAGGCCTCTGAAACAAACTTCTACAACAATGTACTGTTATGAAGGCCCTCAGCCTGAAGTACGTTGACAATCTTTTGTTTACAAAAATATTTTGTACGGCAATGTTTTTCTGGTCTGGCAGACAAAAAATAAGTACCGGTATAGTAGGCCCCCTTACTGTACCTTAGTGGTGTCAGTGGACTGTTAGGTTCAAACAGCTGCTGTCGCATTGAGGTGCCTTTTGTCAGTGGTGTTGATGTAGCCACAACAGAAGGATGGGGCCTTGCAACTTCTTTTATGGGCAGGGTTCTGACATCAATCCTGTGAAAATAATTATTTCAATTTAAAGTTTTAAAACAAAAATATTCTGTAAAAAGGGTAAACTTTGCAGGCCTACGTATTTAAAATATCTTTTTAAATTAAGAAAATGGCGCCCGCCATGGAGGGGGGCAGACCGAAATGTCACCCCGAGAAAACATTGTTGACCGAGGCCGCCGAGGTCAACAATGTTTTTTCGAGGGGTGACATTTCGGTCTGTCCCCCGACATGAAAGGGTGCCATTTTCTATATCGTACCGGACGGTGTACATGTATGTGTCACAACCCGTCTCTGCGGCTGTGCCCGGCAGCGGCGGAATGCGTCAACTACGATTTTTGAGAAAAAAAATTCCTTGCTGTGCTAGTCTAGGCCTAAATGAGTTAAATGACAAAGGAAAGGCGGTAATATTCTTCCAAATGCGATGTAGTATCATTGTGTTAGGCCTACATTGCGTGACAGTACTGTTAAACTTGTAAGTCCACTCCACGTGCGCAGTGCTGACTGCGATTGAACTGGTAGCCTGAGGCACAGACATCGCCGTCTCCATCGGCTCTCTGCGACCGGTAGGCCCAGAATTTATGACTGTTGAACATGCTATTCCCTCTATTCCACTCAGCCTTTTTTTCTGTATTCGTGATAAACATGGGATACCACAATAGGATTTTATCGGCGCTCAATAGCCTGATACACGACTTCAAATATTCGAAGCGGTCAAACGAAAAAGCGTCCGCCATTTTGTTTTCCTTGAGCGGTGGACATTGCATCTTGAGCGGGAGACATTGAAAAATGTTCACCGCTCACGTGACGCGTCTGGGCCAATCATATTCACGGATTCTCTCTTGAGGTACGATATGTTAGATTGTTACCTGATGGAAGTAGCATTGAGGCGATCAGATGTTCCATCCTCCTGTTCTATTGGCAGTGTGACATGGATACTAGGATCATCGACACGACTGACATCTGGTAAACTGAAAAAGGATAGATGGCATTATTCAATGATCAGATGAGTGTTCTGTTAGAGATAACAATTCACAATAGAAATTAAATTTGGGATGGGACTCAAAAGCAATGATCATACCTTTTTGCTGGAGTAAAATGGGCCTCATCTTCATGTTCAGTTGCAGTATCTGTTTCTTCATCAGTTGACACAGGCATGACAGGAGCTTCATGCGTGTCAGGAGGAGAATCCTGTTCTATGTAGCTGAAAGGAGCAAAAATACCTGATAAAAAGTGTTAGTCCTAGGCCATTTTATTGGTGTTAACTTCATGTAGGTAGGGCCTATAGGGACCTACATATAATGATAATGATCCAGGCCGAGGGCAGGCCCATGGCCTTGCCAAACCCAGAAAAACATTTCTATCCCATCTGCCAGCCTGTACTGTATGTACAGGCAGCACCCACTCTGCCAGTCACACTGTAGCCTACCGGTATCTCAGGTTTGCACTGTAGCCTTAGGCCTACATAGGCCTACATGTACATCTAATTCTATCTACTCTCCATTCCAAATCCCCTTGGCGCGAGGTTTATCAACGATAGCTCCGCAACGGCTGGGCCGATTTTGATGAAACATACGTCAGTTGACTTATCTTTCTTGGCGGTACAGCCATCATCACAGTCAATTTCCCGAAAAACGTGACAGAAAAAAGTTGTTTCACAAATCACCGTTTGTGCTGACGGCCGAAATGGCGGCCATTTTGAAATGACGCAATGCATCGCGCACGTGTAAACTGCACTGAACAGCATCGCGAAATGAAATGGGTTTTGAGAAAGGGATCCGTTATGCAGGCCTTACGCAAAAAATGAAGATAGCAGAAAGATACCGGCAAGAAAGACAAGTTTATTGATGTATGGTATGTTGAATTTGGCCCAGCCGTTGAGGAGATATCGGCCGAAAACCTCGCGCCAAGGGGATCTGGAATGAAGAGTAGGCCTTTATAATGTGTACATGGAACACGCTTTTAGGGTTAGGAGGGTAGGCCCTGAGTCTGAAGAAGCCAGGCAGGCCGGCCCCTGCTTAATCGAGTGTGGTATGGAGTAGGCCTAGGCCCTCCTAGCCCACATACATGACATAAAAAGTGCGTAGGGCCTAGGCCTAGGCCTACGGCGGGCTAGGCCTACGCCTCCCAACACTCTGTCTAGCTCTAGCCTAGCCTACGTACCGATCTAGCAAATAGGAAGCGAATGCATCGTCCGATCTGAAGTCCATCGACGCTCTGAGTCTTCTCCAGTCATTATAAGTTGCAACGGACACTGGAATATTTTTGAAAACTTTCTTTCTAGGCCCTCTAAAACGTTTTTTCTTGCCACCATGCATGCTTGCAGAAATCCGAGACGCCATGTTTGTTTTTGTTTTGAAGTGTGATCTAACGCGAGTTCTGATTGGTCCAGAACTTGGTTGAAACCCAACATCATGAATCCGGCAGTTGAGTCAACACCGCCGATACGCATGTCGAAAATTTGTGTTTTTTTAACCCGCAGCTTGTTCTTGAGCCATTTAAAAATTATTATCCTGTACAACAGATCATTCTGCTAACACTACCATCACCTACTAATTTTTCAACGACCAAAATTATATCTGTGGTACTAAACTAATACTTGGATAAACCACTGACTTCGGGGATTGTATGGCTTTAAGAACAAAAATGGGTTGCACCATCGATGTCGACATCGCCCTAACATTCTTAGTCTCGGTCACCCAGCCGCTGTTTCGAATCTGGGGATCGAACAAGCATCTGGGTCATAACGCCACTTTTTCTGTTACGAGCAGACCAAGATTCTGGTCTGGATGCTGATTGGCTAATCCGGGACAGAGCTAGTCATTCATTCCAATCCGCCGATTCCTTAGTTTGGTTCCCGAACCCACCGCTAGGGCCAAAAGGGTTCGGTATCGGCCTCGTTTGACCTTGACCTCACACACAGAATTCTGTGTGTCTGACGTCACAGAAGATAGACTGGTTCGCAATCCCAACATAGCTCACGGTATGTTGGAACCGGGAACCAGTCTATCCTCTGTGACGTCAGACACAAAGAATTCTGTGTGTGAGGTCAAGGTCAAATGAGGCCGATACTGAACTCTTCTGCGCCTAGTAGCGGTGAGTTCGGGAACCAAACTACCGATTCCTCCCATTTGAAAATGACAATCCGGCTGCTGATTGGGCAAGAGGAGCGATCATGTGATCTCATCACGGCGACGACCATATAATGTCAGTTGGGATTTCTCGACCTTGTCTTCCATACGGATACACAATTCCTGCTCAGTTTTCAGCCTGAAATTCAACTCCGGTAAGTTGATGCTGTCCAGTACGCACTTCACCAATCAATTCATTGCCAGATTCAGACATTTTGGAAGGCTGTGAGGTGAAATATAATCCGTTAGTGGAAGCAGCCATCTTATGTCACGTGACCTTATACAGCATTACCCACAATGCACTGTATCACAAGAATAACGGCGTTCTGGGCCAGACGTTTGTGTAGCAGTACTGCGGAACGAAACGGCTGGCTGCACGAGACTATAACGTTCTTGCCTATGCAGTTAATACGACATGTCTTAGGGGTTGTCCCAAATTCCATATCTTACGATAACAACTTAAGTTTGGTGCAACCAGGCCCAGCTCATGCATTGTTTAGTCATGTGTCAATGATTTCTCCCCAAGGCTGGACATACACCATTGCATTTAATCCACTTTCCAATTACCGGTAAAATGGTATAAAATCTGAGGCAGTCTCGATGAACACAGTGCCAGTCGGTGCTGGCAGTAGGCGAGGTTTGGAGTTCAGTGTAGGCCTACACCCCTCTAGCAGTGTTTTCATTCACTCTATGCTCCGCTCACAAAACACTGCAGCTTCGAATAGGTGTTATTCTGCTGATTGGCCACCAGATGGCACCACTACTGTTCCCGCTGCCATGCCGGAGAAACTGTTTCAGGATTTTGCTTAGTTGCAGCCTGATGGCGGGCGCTGATTGGTTGGACAGTGGTGGTGCCATCTGGTGGTCAATCGGCAGAATACCGGCTATCCGAAGCAGTGTTTTGTGAGCGGCGCATACCGAGCAAACACAAACACTGCACGAGGAGTGGAACAGGCTCAGTGGAACAAGGCCCAAAACTCAGCAGTTTCTTACAATTTAAAATTATTCAGCCATTTTTTTCTGAGGCATTCAGTATTGGAAGTGGTTGAACCAGTGTAAAGGCCTACACCATACATGTACATTATCTGACCTACGAAGGCCCATGGTCGCTTCGTCCTTCAAACTACACTCCCTTCACTTGTCAGAGCAAGATAGGCCTACAAATGTGACCCGCTCGAGCAAAGTAGGTGCATGTCGCAACCAAGGAAAGGGTTAACGGCCTTACAACACAATAGCTGAAATGTACGTCTCTGCAGGTTGACAACAGTAGTCATGGTAGTGGACAGCAGTGATAATAGTTGAGTAAACTGATGACCAATGATGATCACTTGCGACAATTGCCTTCTTTTGCTGGAGCGGGTCACATGTACTGGTTGACAATGAAATGGCCAGGGCCATTGTGCTCACCTCTGTGATAAGTCTCCGTGGTTAAGTGTGAAACTGTGACTCTCATGGTGAATGTTGAAGGATCAGGATAGATAAGATAAAGCTGAACACACCAAGTACTTTCCTGTCTAGGTCACAGATGTCAAAAATTCTATTTTTCAAGATGGCCACCTGGTGGCCACACGTGACGTTCGTTGGGACTGAAATTTTAGCAGGAATGCACAGGATACTTGCATAGATATTTAGGCAACATTGAAACATCGTAACATTTACTATCAGTGAGACATGGCCAAAGTCAATTTTTCAAGATGGCCGCCTGGCAGCCATGTTGAAATCCAATTGAACCGAAATTTGACATATAAGTAGACAGTACCAAGACACATATTTAGGCACGGTTAAAGCATCCTAGCTACCACTATTTATGAGGTGTGGGTCGAAGTCCATTTTTCAAGATGGCTCCCTGGCGGCCATATTTGACGTCGAATCTGACTGAAATTTACCATATATATTTATATGGTACCTAGGTTAAAACATCCTACCTACTCCTATTTATAAAATGTGGGTCAAAGTCCATTTTTCAAGATGGCTTCCTGGCGGCCATATTTGAAGTCCGATCGGGTTGAAATTTGGTGCACTTGTGCAGGGTGCCTAGATATATCTTCACACCAAATCACAACACTCTATGTCAAATAGCCATGAAATGTGCCACCAAACAGTGAATTTTGAACTTTGACCTCTGTGACCTTGAAAAGTAGGTCAAATCAAAAACCCGGGATTTATGTGATGTAGTCTCATCAGAGGAACCCACCATAAAAGTTTCGTGGTTCTAGCTAACAGCGTTCAGGAGAAACGGCCAAAAGAAGGTTTTCACAAAGCGCCACCTACAGGCCAGAGTGTACAAGCAGCAGCGCTAAGTTTCGGTTCAGAGATACATGTAGTTTTTACCATAGGGTACCTGTACACGAAATTTCAAGTTTGTAACCCAAGCGGTTTAGAAACGTGCCACCCCTGTTAACGACGGACGACACACCATGAGAGAAGCTCACCTCACAGAGGTGAGCTAAAAATCAAAGAGCTGCATGTTAAAGGGACCATAAAGGGAGCTGGCTATTAGGCTCATATCAGTGCGGTCAATTCATCACAGGTGGCGCTAGCTACTCACAACGTATGGATTTTGGCTCAAATGTTGATGTTTAGTGTATTTTACTTGCAATACATGTCAGAGTTAGATTCACAGAGTTGAGTTAGATGAGCACATTAGAATGCCTACAATGTACATGTATGAGGAGGCTGCCTGTAGGGTCCATTTAACAAGACTTGATCTGACAACACTTCACAAGGGTTAAGCTGTCGAACATTTTGCATTCACTTGTGGAATGTGGCCAGAAAGTTTTCTGAACACACTATTTTTTGACTGGAGGCCACCTTACAAGCAGGAATGAGGACATCTGGAAACAGGCCTGGAACTCGACATGAAATTTTACAGTGTTCTAGCCAGAAAGTTTCGCTAAGTAACAGGGTGGGATGACTACATTTTCCTGTGACTTTAAGGCCCTGGATATTCAAACAGGGTGGGAGTGAAATTCAAACAGGGTGGTGTAACAGAAAATGCATTGCAAGTTACATTTTTAAACAGGGTGGTCATAATTTGAACAGGGTGGTAAAAAGACACTGAATTTTGACCAGGGTGGAACTGCTCTGTGAAACTGGCCTGGCTAGGACACTGCTACATGTTCAACAAGACTTCATCTGACAACACTCCATAATCTTAAATCTGTGGAACATTTTGTACTCACTTATTGAATGTAGCCAGGAAGTTTTCTAAACACTATTTTTTGACAGTTGTCTGGAAGCCTTCTTACAAATACGAATGAAGAGGTTTCTTGAGTGTTAAGACACATTTTGGTCGAATCTGAGTTGATACCATTTTTGGACTCACTAGGTTTGGTCTCATCTTCTAAAGCATATTTCTGAAAACTGAAAAAAGTTTGACTTGCTAGGTTTTGCCTTAACATCCAGATTTGGAAATAGACCTGGAACTCTACATGGAACTCTCAACTTCTTCAAAAACTGACCAGGATTCAGAACTACACAGAACTTTCAACTTCTTCAAAAACTGACCAGGATTCAGAACTCACACAGAACTTTCAACTTGGTCAAAAACTGTTCAGGATTCAGGACTCTACACGGAACCTTCAACTTCTTCAAAAACTGTTCAGTATTCAGAAGTGAAACAAGTGGACTAATACAACACTCCTTTCTGGGACATGGTGTCCTGTAGGTGACTACTACCAAGAAAAAGTACCAAGAATGTGAAACTAGTAATGAAGCAAAAGGGGTGGGCATTAGGTTACTTTTTCTGATAATAGAGGGCGTATGGTAATTATAGGCCTTCTAATTAAACAACCAATTAACACTTAGATTTAACGGTTGTTGACTGCAATGTATCATCATTTAGAATATCATCAATATTCTTATGTTAAGTTACAGACAAATTTTTTGGGATTTTGGTGAAACCATGGATTTGTTGTACAGGTCAGAGTACCCAACTCTGAGATCAATTACAACATCACTTTGTCGAAAATATGGTCCATTCAAAAATGCTTTGTAGCTTGGTTATTTCTGAGTGCATATAACTATGGGAGGTGTCATTTTGTTCGTAATGATCTTCTCTACACAATAATCCTTCACAAATTAAGATCCATTCGGTTACAGGGTCACCAGAGGCAATTTACTAAACTCGTTTTTTGGCACATATTCAGAATTGCACATTCTTTGTACTTATATATTCTTGATTGTACTGATACAACGGATACAACAGTAAATTAATGCCATCCCTTCACACTTAGGGCCATATTCATAAATGGTGTTTAGCCTAATCAGCGTACAATTTCTGCATTACACAGGTTAATGGCCTAGAAAACTATTGTCTGATGTCTGTATGGTGCTTCCCAGAGGTGTTTACCCGCAAGATAATCACACGTGTCTAACTATCCTTATATTTATAAGTCCCAAGAGGACAAAGGAAATGTTGAACGTCTAGAATGTGTCTAACTGTCCTGCGTCTAAGTCCAACAGGACAAAGGACATGTTAAACAATCAGGTAGGCTTGTCTAGAATTTGTCCAACACTTTCTTTTGTCCTCCCACACTGAGACGCAGGAAAGTTAGACGCATGTGATTATCTTGTGGGTAAATTCCAGAGGTCAGGCAGCATACAGAAGGGAGAACAATAGTTTTCTAGGCCTTTAACCTGTGTAATGCAGAATTTGTACGCTGATTAGGCGTTATGAATATGGCCCTTAATGTCTTATTTTCTTTTGACTTCGGATGTCACGAATAGCCACCATAACATCATGACGTCATTCTGACGCCTGTGGACATGCTGGTTCCTGGGTTGGCAAACCGACACTCCTCAGTGTCATGACGTTGTAATTGCTGTCCAACATGGTGTAGTTGTAATGTCGTAAAACAATCTATACAGGTAATAAATTTCAGTTTGTGACCTGGCCCTATAGTTGCAAAACATGCCACCTTGAGACTGACTGACAAACAGACGCCACACAATACCTAATGACCAATATGCTACGCCTCCTATTGGAGGCAGACATTATGCTATGCCTCCTATTGGAGGCGGGCAATATGCTACACCTTCTATTGAAGGCGGCCTCCGGGATGCGGGCATATAAAAACTCGAAAACCAGAGAGGAAGAGCTTGGCAGGGGAGGGGGATTTTTCCCTTTCTCTGCCCTCTAACAACAAGTATAATTTCATTATAAGCGTAAGAAATATGCAATTGAAAAAATCAGGCCAAAAATTTGACCTCGGTGGAGCACCTAATGGCTCTTGATTATGACCAAATTTTGTGCATGTCAAATGTGAGGAAGTATTTCTTCTGCAGTTCGTCTAAGGCACTGGAACATTGTCATGGGGCTATCCCATTAAACTTATCCGTGAGTCCGCCCTAAACCCAGAAGGCATGAGAAGTGTTTGGAGCCAACATCTCGACGCCACCAACGCCATGCACTCCGCGGCTATAAGCAACTTGTGCTAGGACCTGCTTGGTAGAAGCATTGGGAGTATCAACAGATACACATGGATCTGTATGATGACTGAATGAGTTACTTCACCTACTCAAACCTCGCTGAAACTTCCAATGATGAAAGGCCTTTCTATTATATTTTCAATGCACCCCCAAAGAGTTAATATGTGAAATATAATCGAAAGACCTGAACTCATCATTGCAAGCTTCCTCCTATATCAAGCCGATTTCACCAGGCTGCCTACCGTCTTAGGTATCCACTCTACGGCCCGAAGGAAGTTTCTGACAATGCCCAGAGCCTCTCCACAGACAAACTGACGCACCTGTAGCCAGGGAGAAGAAATCTCCCCACCTTTGAACATTTTTAGATTTCTCTCTGGATTAATTAATGCTCAATCTCACTTTGCACTTGGCTGAGCTGAGCTCTGTCGTTTATCCAATGTTGGATTGCTTTTAAAATAGGCTTCCTCTCTGTTTTCAGAAAACCACCAATACCAGAGGCATGCATTGCAAGGTGGTGGGCGTGTTTCAGAGGTCCAAGGAGCACATACCCCAATACGATATTAAACTAAAATTTCAATTTCGGTACATACTAGTAGTCACACCAGTGGTTTGAATCTTCTAGTTGGTGTTCATGTGATATGGGCCAAAGTGTATTTTTCAAGATGTCCACCTGGCGGCCATATTTGTAGTCCGACAGGGCTAAAACTTCAGCATACATATGATATAGAAGGTAACTGGAGCTGAAGGGGTTATTGTCGTCCTGGGTAAACATAAAGTGTACCCAGGTTCGATGTCGTCAAGTGAAATTGTACCCTGGGTCCACTTTCTTGTTACAAACTGTACCCAGGTTCTGATTTAGAGACCTAGGGACGAGCTCATTCTCAAGATTTCGTGGGATACGTGAATTAGCGTATGTTGATTCCAGGATCCTGTTGCTATGACCTTGGAGGAATTATACTAACAGGAGGAACAGCGAGCTAATTGCCCCACTATAATTCCTTTTTCACACCTCCCCAAACAATGGAACACAACGGCCCGCAGTGTTTGCCCAGCAAGCTATGACACGACACATGATCAAACAAACCCATCATGGCCATGCACAATGGCACATGCACATGTAGCGAGGCCTACATGGAAATGACACGTTTTCTTGTCTAGCTGGCGAGTTGATTAACTTTTTCTCTGTAACCATCCGAGGATGAAAACTGTCCAGCTAGTCAAAAATAAAATTCTTCCAACTTCTCTTCTTCAGCTTTTTGCACGGCCAACTTGCAGGCACAATATCAAGTGACTTCACCGAGAACAACCTCGCCCCGAGGTCTCTAAATCAGAACCTGGGTGCAGTTTGTAACAAGAAAGTGGACCCAGGGTACAATTTCACTTGACGACATCAATAACCCCTTCAGCGTAACTGGATATACAGGAAGTTCACGTTAAAGGTCTTTCACCTGAATTTTACCTGACACAGAAATGAGGCCCAGGATGGGGGATTACATGTACACATAGGCCTATTAGAACTGACATGCATAACTTTGGAAATTCAACAAGAAATTTCACAGTTCAATCAACCTCCCCCCTCCACACACACACACTATTCTGTGGTTTTCCATTCAGACCCAGCCTGTGGGTTTCTACTTATGTTGGTAGAAATCAGATCATACATTGTTCAATGTCATTACATCATGTCATACGCCGCAAATGAATATTATAATAGGTATTACCGGGATTATTCCAGAAATGGCCCAAGACCAATAATAAAATGTGAACTTCCTGTATACTGACACTAAGTTACAACATCCCGCCTACTAATGTTCATGAGATATTAGCTAAAGTCAAATTTTCAAGATGGCCGACTTGCCGCCATGAAGCAAATCCTCTAGAAAAACGCCGATTGCAAATGTCTTTACTCCTCTCGCTAACCGTGCAGGTCACATGACCACGTCCTTTTCTCTTTCCCCCATCGTTTCAACTTGTCGCAGCGAATATTGACGCTGACGGTAAATGACCATGGCGGAGAATATCCTTCACTGACTCCTGCATTCGTATCATCATGACAGTCGCCGTGGACAACTTGGAGGAAATAAAAAACCAAATAAATTCTTGACAAATGCCTTTTTTCTGCTTCTTTCCGTCCTCCCTGCCGGAAAATAGGCATTATTAGGGACTCATGGAAAAAAATATTTTACATACATGTATTTAATTGCCTGTCCCCTGCATTATAAAAAACATTCGCCTTGGGGAAAAGTAAAAGACGTTCTCCAGACAATAACTAGATGCAAAGGAAGCAGAATTTTATTTCTATTCACAACCACAATAGAGCAAGGCACAATGATATCTAGATTGAAGAGAAATGAAAAGTAACAGAAATTATTTTACCGACAACGGGATTCGAACCAGTGACCTGTAGGCCTATAACGCTATCTGAAAGAAGAACCAACGGATTAGTGACTGCGCCCACCGAGGCGAGCTGGCAGTCGGCCGATCTTTTCGTCCACTTGTGCTTGAGCTCAATGTCATGGTCTCTTGACCATAGCGCGGTCACTCAGGCCATGTCACCTATTGACGTGTTATATAATGAAATGGTACAGTCTATGACAGGGTACATCCATTTGCGTGACTGTTGTAAAGACACTGTTTATACTTGTCTTACAATGTTCCTGGTACATCCAGTGGGCCTACGGCCGTCACTGGATGTACCAGGAACATTCTATGACAGGGTACATTCATCTTCGTTACACCGGTCGCCTACAAAATCGCTCGAAAAAATCGCTAGTGTGCGGAGCCCTTAAAGGGCCGGTTTGACGGGCGTTTTTATCGCCGCGATAATCGCCACTTTTTTAGCGCTCAGTAAAAACGGATATCGCACCGTAGGTCGATCGACTGTTTTCACTAGCTGGATATCGCCGATTTCACTTTTCACGGGCGATTCTTCATTCCTTGCGACAAAATAGCCATGTGAAGACATGGCTTTTTTGCCGCTACAGCGATGGGCATCGCTCGTGGCTTTTCGGTCATTTTCACTGGCGATCTGAAGAGCGATATCGCATCTCGCTGCGATTGATGTTTTCACCAGAGATTTTGTCGCCAAAGCGTTATAGCGATTTCCCGCCGGCGAGTTTTACCATGGCTTTTTTCTCTCGCTGGCGATGTCACCCGCTGTTGGCGTTTTTGGCATTTTGACGGGCGTTTTGGATGCGATATCGCCAACAGCGTTGAAATCGGCGCGATAAAAACGCCCGTCAAACCGGCCCTTAACACATACCGGTGTAAGTTGCACTGGACGATCGTGGACAGCGACTCCCATTGACGAAGTAAGGCGTAGTCACTGTCAGAAATACCTGCGTAACCTGTTATTGGGGTTGGCTCAGTTTCAATAGCCCTTCAATGGACTTACTGAATTGGGGCACGTGATCGGGGTATTGATAAAATGTGGCTTGGAGTCAACTGGAATTGCGGGGATTTTATCCACAGAAAAATATCACAAAGTTGGGCAATTTCAAATTTAGAAAATGTGTATTATCCAGAAACAGATTGGCTTCAAAACAATTACAGTTTCAATCAGAACAGGTGAGTATTATAATGAAATGGTCCATGGACCATGTGCTCACCGGGACGGGTTGGACATAACAGTCTAATGACAGAGGGATGAGCAATCTGGGTCAAGTCATTCCCGAGTAGGACTTTGATCATTTGGGGGCCACCTGGCGGCCATATTGGATGTCCGATCGGAACTTCACATGCACATAAAGGTCATCTGCAGGGGGCCACATAGCACATTGAAGCGTTTTGGGTCAAGTCGTCCCTGAGTTACAGCACTTTGATGATTTTCGCGTTACGCCACCTGGCGGACATATTGGATGTCCGATCAGGCCGAAACTTCACATGCACATAAAGGTCATCTGCAGGGGGCCACATAGCAAATTGGAGCACTTTGGGTTAGCCTACGTCGTTCCTGAGTTACAGCACTTTGATGATTTTTGGGTTATGCCACCTGGTGGCCATGTTGGAAGTCAAATCAGGCGGAAATTCGACATGCATGTGAAGGTACATAAATATCAAATTTGAGCACTCTACGTCAAGTCGTTCCTGAGTAATAGCAGTTACTTGATTTTCAGGTTACGCCACCTGGCGGCCATATTGGATGTCCAATCGGGCCGAAACTTGTGGTATTTTAAAGGTACCCCTCCAATGCATGTTTATGCAAGATATGAAGTCGCTTGGTGAAATAATGACAAACTGTGGCAGGTTCGTCACTTTTGTCGAACTTTGACCTCTGTGACCTTGAAAAGTAGGTCAAATCAAAAACCCGTTATATATGTTAAATATCCTTATTAGATACACCTATGTTAAAAATTTGGAGAAG
Source organism: Notospermus geniculatus (assembly GCA_002633025.1). Taxonomy (NCBI): domain Eukaryota; kingdom Metazoa; phylum Nemertea; class Pilidiophora; order Heteronemertea; family Lineidae; genus Notospermus; species Notospermus geniculatus. Next base: position 13,880 of record NMRB01003430.1, on the reverse strand, counting down.
ATCTAGTCATTAGTTCAGGAGTTATTGCACTTTTTGTGTTTTCGGTTTCCACCACCTGGTGGCCAAGCTAAGAGTCGAATCGGACCGAAACTTGGTGTCATGGGTCATCTGACCTAGGAGTATATATGTACCAAGTTTCAGATCAATAGCTCTGGCGGTTACGAAACGTGCCCTGCTAACGGTCAACGACGGACCACGACGACGACGGACGACGGACGCTGCACCATCGTAATAGCTCACCCCGGTGAGCTAAAAACACGGCACTGTGGCCAAATTTCAAACTTTCGCCAAAACACAGTTGTTTAAATAATTTCTAGTTTTATGGTCTTAAAAGGTGTCCTAGTGGCCATGGATTGTGCGCATGAAAAGAAAACTGGGCTATGAAAAATATTCCTGGAAATATGCCGGAAAATCAGGTGGGCATTTACTTTTGACTAAGGGTGTACCTCTGTGTTCCGCATTAACTGACGCCTTTGGGGCCTGATTTAGCCATCGAATCGTGTATGGGATGATGAGATCTGACAGGCGCGGATCCAGAGGGGGGGGGGGGCTTGGGGGCCTGACCCCCCCCCCCTGCTCGCCACCACCAATTTTTTTTCTCAGCAATTGGCGACAATAAGCAAACAAAAACCGCAAGAATAAAGCTTCTGTTTTGATAATGAGGTGCCAGGAAATCGCATCTACGACCTTTCAAAATTTTCTGGGGGGAGCCCCCACTCCTCCCGTCGGCGCGGGTATCTTCGGCGCACGCCAGCGACGACCGCCCTCGGCGGCCCTGACCCCCCTCTGCTAAAAATCCTGGATCCGCGCCTGGATCTCTAGGATGATCTCTATGATTTTTTGCTAGGATGAAGGCAGCGATTCGGATTATTTTGATCGGCGAATTAGGGGTATTTTGTGCCTTGATCTTGAAGTAGCCGTTCATACTTTAGGCCCACATATATGCTGACGTTTCTTGACCCACTGGCCTGAATAAGCAAACAATGGATATCCTCATGACCATGACTACCACAGCGGATGTCTTAAGCGGTATTCTGACATCGATAACATTTAACTGCTGATGGTGTCAATACATTCCAGGGGATTGCCTCCTGAGTTAAGGGGGAGTCTAGGTATGTGTATATTGGTGATATCGCAGAGGCGAATTTTTTTCCTAACCGATATATCCATTACGACCACCTTTTTTTTCTAACCTATATAGCAAAAGCTAATCGTAATCCTAATCTTAATCCTAATCCTAATACTACTCCCAACACTAACCCTAACCCGAACACTTACCCACCCATTAACCCATCATTCACTTCGTTAATTTCATTTCGTAATGGATATACTGGTTAGGAATCTATACCTGTTAGGAAAAAAATCCGCTTCCCGGGGATGTAAAGGCCACGGCGAGACACGACCCCCTAAAATCACCTGGTGCCCAAAACGTCGCTAGACTTGTATAGTTCTTATCGGGAAGAATCATAAATAGTGACAATGTACAAAAACCCCGCTATTGGTAGATGCTGAAGTATTGCGTGCAAGATCTCCAAACACTAACCCTGACCCTAACCCTAACCCGAACACTTTCCCAACCATTAACCCATCATTCACTTCGTTAATTTCATTTCGTAATGGATATACCGGTTAGGAATCTATACCTGTTAGGGAAAAAATCCGCTTCCCGGGGATGTAAAGACCACGGCGAGACACGACCCCCTAAAATCACCTGGTGCCCAAAACGTCGCTAGACTTGTATAGTTCTTATCGGGAAGAATCATAAATAGTGACAATGTACAAAAACCCCGCTATTGGTAGATGCTGAAGTATTGCGTGCAAGAAACTACGGCGGGGTCGAATTGTACGTGTCAACAACATATATCAACGAGGAAAAGACTTGACAGGTCCACGATTTTAACAAAGAACCTTTATACTTGCAAAATAATATTTTTTGGCCGGCCGAACATATCATTTTCCCTTAGTGCATTGTTATGTGCTGTTGCGCCTCATTATGTGGACAGGATTTTTCTATGCGGCGAAACTGAATGTGAAGTACACCTTATCGCTAGACTTGCAAATTAGTCAAAATGGCCGGGGCAGCGTCCACCTTATGTGTCCAGTGCCGCAAATTTATGACTTTCACTTGACTTCAACCAACATAGTTATCAAATCACGTTAGGTACAGACCCTGGTCGCGTCGTAAAACTGTCCGCGTATCAAGGTGCGACTCGATCGTTCCATGGCTCAGTGCGACAGATCATTTCCATCAACTACATGAACACCCTTAATCAAAAGTAAATGCACAGCAAATAAACTTAAATATTTCCCAAAATCTTCAGCAGATCAACCTTTGCTTTTCACGGCAGTTATTTAGGGCATCAAGACACATTTTGAGACCAAAAACATCATGAACTTGCATGAGTTGTATTTTTGACAAAAGTTCGAAATTTCTATTAAAAAGTGTGATTTTCAATCGCATATTTTTTGAAGTGAAACCAACGCCATTTTAAAGCTTTACTGTTTCTATACACGAATAAATTTGCAAATTTTCAATTGGAGCTTCCATGTCGTAATTATGAAGAATTTATTCGAAAGTTTCAGTCGAAACTCCAGTCAACAGTTCAAGTCTTATTTTATAGTCGATCTTTCGTTATTGTCCCAAGACCAAGCTCACGGAATAATAAGTCGCATTCATCGTAGGTCAAGTTAGTAAATGGCGTCCATTCCACAAGAGGTTACGTAGGCTCTCCTGCCTTCATTGGTAAGGAATTGTAAGGAGGAATTAAGAAAGGTGATACCGGCACTCATCTCACACAAAAGACCGCCTTGCCTTAGATTACTCGATGGAGTGTCATCAGCAGTAACTATTGTTGACTAGGCCATGCATAGGCCTATTCACAATATTCAGCAGGCTGGGTAGATCTAAATGAGACGGAAGGAACAGCCCTGACTTGACTGGAAACCGGACGAAATTCATTTTGGAAAATGCTCTGTAACTTCTGTTCACCACGGAATTTTTTAAACCTGAAAAAATAATTTTGCTGGGAAACAAACAGGCTTTAAAGTGACTTTGGTTTCACTTCTAAAAAATATGCGATTGAAAATCACACTTTTTTATGGAAATTTCAAACTTTTGTCAAAAATACAACTCATGCAAGCTCATGATATTTTTGGTCTCAAAATGTGTCTTGATGCCCTAAATAATTGCCGTAAAAAGCAAAGGTTGTTCCGCTGAAGATTTTGGAAAGTATTTAAGTTTATTAGCTGTGCATTTACTTTTGATTAAGGGTGTACATTTTACATGTAAAATTGAGTTGCGCAACTGCTGCCGACAAGTTGCAAAAGTTACCACAATTCCCAAAGGAGCTCTGTAGGCCTAATCACGTCGCGATGAGTTGCGTTGCAAAGTTTCGTTTTCATTCTAGATGCAAAGAAAGATGTTTTGTTGTTTAGACTGCCGGAAGTACAGAAGTTTTATCTGAGAGAATGGACATTGTGTTGTTTGGGAGATAAGTTCATTATCATCACAAAGTTACTTTTTACTTTTTCTGTCCGCGGAGTAGAACTGATATTCAACGGAATATTGAATTACAGAGTTGTTTCCAAGTTTACAGTGAAGGGGAGGATTAGTTACCCCAGCCTTAGCGGAGATCGTATCGTTACGAAAGTCCAAAAAGCTAGTAGAAGTGAAATCAACTCGTGGGTTGCTTTCGACATTCGAGGAAAGTTGGTTGCAAACATTCTACTGCCTGCAAATCTCGCGAAACTAACATTTCAACGGTTAATTCTTGGAACGAACCGAACTGGGCTTAATAAGGCATTTGCATTGTTCTCAAATCATCCGTATGGGAAAATGCCACGTTTATATATGTTTGATATTTTGTTTGAAGGTGTTCGCAAGCGATACTTCTTGGTGAATGAAACATGCTTAGATTCCAGCCGAGGAGGAAGATACCTACTCCTGAGAGAGGGTTTGATCCTAGTGTCTTCATATGGGAATCGACAACCTCGATATGTCTTCACTAAAGAATCTGGCTATACGGAGAAATATCCCTTTCTAGTCGGAGCAGAAACGAAAGAGTTTACTCAGGCTAATAGGTTGAATGTATGGGATCAATCAAATGATTTATTTCTACTTCTTTATTCAAAACAAGAGACAACACTCTTCCAGATTCCGATTTGTGGACCATTGCCAAACCATAGTTTCCATCGACCACGACGCATTTCTGGAGTTTTTGATAGGTATTGCTGCATGGCAGCGAATTCTTACGGTGGCTTGGCAGTGTATAATCTGGTAAAACATACAAGGTCGGAGTACTATCAATTTCTATTAGATAAACACCAACCCGAATGGAACGTCCCTCGCAAGTAAGATTACGTCGCATTGAGTTGGGATTTTTCGAATATTGTAAGAAAATGCACATTATTTTTCTACAAAATGCTCCTTTTCAAGAAAGCAACGCTTACCTTGAATGGGATGCGATTCAGGGGCCTTATTCATCAACGGTTCGTAGCACTTACGTATTCGTAACCCTTTCGTAAGTATATCAAATGGTATTCACTAAAGCCACGTAAAGCATTTAAGTAATGCGTAAATTCCCTATTTATCAAGCACACTTAAGAATTTCGTAAGTTTGTCGCGTAAGTGATTAAAATCACTTACGCGGTATTCACCAAGCTTACTTAAGCCCGACACTTAAGGTCGATCTATAGACACTGGGTTTTCCCCAGACAAGCACATTCCAATGCACCCACTGGCGTGCAACTGAATGAATCATAGGGTATTCGAAAAACCTGGATGACTGGATGACTGGATTGTGCGTCATTGCTCACTGCCGCCTGAACTAATTCATTAAAGCTGAACTGCATGAACAAAAACACCACAGCGCCGCAGTGTTGTGTGCTGGACTGCTGGAGTGCTGGACTGACACACTGACGCCACTGAATACCTATTTGACTAGCTCCGCTGACCTTTGGTCAGCTGAGCTAAAAATGTGTACGATCGTCGTGGAACAGGCGGCATCTGCGCGCAGGATATCGTATTCTGTGTTCAGGTCACCTCCGACTACAGCATCGCAAAGGTCTGGCAGTCATGTGACTTGTGATCATGTGACATTTTCGAGATGGCAGCGCCCATGCAGGGTATGAAAATGCTGATCACTGATTGGTTAACTAAAATAGACCAACTTTTGCATAATCGCACGGCGTCGTAACTCAAGTCAGGTCGACTGCGACTGGGTTACGCCCGTCGGGATCATGATTCGTCGTGGCGCAGAAGTTGATCATGTTCAACTCTTGCGATTCGTGATCTTTTTGGTCGGCGACTGATCCCGATCGTCGTAAAGCATGGCGCACACGAGCGATTTTTTGAGCGATTTTCTAGGCGACCAGCCTTGCGACCACAGCAGCGACTGAACATATTTGTAGTTTTTTTAGTTTTTGTTGACTCGTTTGCGACAAATGCTTCATTGGAAGATCAGTGATGTCGCGGATGACATCACTGATCGACCTCAAAGGTAATTATCGCATGCGACGTAGTAGTCGCATCGGTAGTCGCCCCCGTTTTAGTCGCTCGTGTGTGCCATGCTTTAGCGAGACACAACTGCAGTCGTGTCACACCAGATCGGTGACTGATTTGTTCCACGCTGTCGTGCCTCAGACGCAAAGTGATCCAGAAAAGTCAGCCTGCGCCTGTTCTGTGCCATCGCAAGGTCGACCTGACATCCGCATAATCTCATTTTCTTCAGGCCGTGTAGATGAATACTTTGTTTGTACACTACAAGTCTAGGCCTACTCTAGTCTCTTTTGGTCCAAAATAAACCGTACAGAATCGTACAAATGCTTTTGGAAATTTTTATACATGTAGATATAATTTTTTTGTTTTGTCATATTGAGTTCTAAAATCAAGCCATTAGCATTACCGGGTATCTGTCCTAAATCTCATTGTAAGTAACTGGGACGAGACAACATCATGTCTTTTGTGACGAAAACCGGTGTCGTACCGGTATTGAATAGATCTAGTTCAGTGAAGTGTCAATACACATAAGTCACATTACCTCGTAATCACATTACTCTGAATTTCAGGTTAAGGTGTTATATCACCGAGTTATGTTTGTTGTAATAGGGCATGCAAACCTTGCACAGTCCAGTCAGTGTGGGTTTTAGCTTTCGGATTCTTGAGTCCTGGATTGGCACTTCATAAAACATTACAACCGTCAAAAGATTACATTAGGGCCATTTAGATGACAAACAAAAAAACCACATTCATATTCGATCCGATTCAATCCAATCGACCCGCATTCTGGACCGGATGTGTTCCATTTTTAGGGGTAGCGTTAAGAAGTCTCATAATAGCCTCGTGAAGGTCCCTTAAATGCTTGCCTGATACAGTAGGGGCCTAATTCATAGGATCAAGTCAGTTTCCAGCAAACATTGAAAAAAACTGCAGAATTCAGATTGGGGATATACATTTTACACTTTATTAACAAGGACTTATGCCCGTTGTACACGGTAGGATTTTTTTGTACTAAAAATTATAAATGAGGCTCATGAAGGGTGATTTCGGTCATATTTAAGCCCCATTTATAATTTTTAGTACAAGAAAATCCTACCGTGTACAACGGGCATTAATCACTTTCTGAGTTGACTGCAGTGACGAGTGTGCTTTTAAACTGCTATATCATCCTGGTTACGGACTTCGCCTAAGTAATATATATTTTGTACAGGCTATCACGCCACTGTCACGTGATCACTCCGTGGGTCTGATGATATGCAATATGGCTGCCTCGACGATGCCACACCTTGATATTTAGAGAATCATTTGCACAAATACAAGTCATATAACTTGCGATCACAGCTGAACATTCATTCAGGAAACAGGTAAGGACTATTTGTGGTATTTCTGTAGATTCAGGATCACACAACTGTGATCGGCAAAAATATTATTGTGAAATCATGTTCTGTAGGCCTGTACTAATATATTACTTTCAATTTGATGAAAATCTACTTTCTTTTCGTTAAAAGAATTGTGACGTACATGTACATTCATCAAGAATTGTTCGTTGAAACACAAACTTCAGAAATGTCAGTGCGGTGGTCCTAGTAGACAAAAACTGAGCTGCATGCACATGTGGAGGTGGTCAGTCAAGTTCGCTGTTGCTGTTTGTGATTGTATTTTCACATCGTGATCATAGCAGTTGATTGGAAACAATGTCTCCAGGCCAAACACAGTCAAAAAGTTGAAGTTGTTTATAGTCTGATAGCAACGACGGTAGAGGTTCTCATCTGACTTTACACTTTAACCCCAGTCTATCCTAAAACCTTTCAGTAGAACTCAGATGAGCTGCTCATTCAGCGCTACAATCCGAGCATTTCCGACCGGTACCCATTTATACACCTGGGTGGAGAGAGGCCAGTGAGGTAAAGAGACTTGCCCAAAGTCTCACGCTCAGTGGGATTTGAACCCGGGATCCTCTGACCGCTAGTCGGAGACCCGAACCACTACGCCACCGAGGCTCCTCAAGGCACAGCATCACGCCAGTCAAAGCACAGCATCACGTCAGTGTTGGCACAGCATCACGTCAGTGTTGGCGAGGCCAGCGCCTATGCTTTCTCCTACAATGATGTCGCAAGTCAAACTTATAGCATTCCAAAGCGAGTATGCCATTGAGCAGTTATAGATTCTCAAGTTTTTGTAACCCTCATGATCCCAAGGCTCTGATATGCTTAACTCAGTGGTAGTGATTAGGGACCTAACTGTAGTAACGAGTTGAAAAGGGCATAGGCCTACATGGTCAACATTTTGTAAACATTGTTCCCAATGAGGTACCCGCGGAACTAACGTCACGGCACGGTGCTGTCATCGATGCGCCCAACGTTTCTTTTTTCTAACGTTATTTCCATATTTCTGGAGTGAAAATAAGCCGTTTCTGTTGGTCGCCTGACAGTAAACTTTACATTATCATGTAGCAGATAAAAATTTCTTTCATCTCCTTGCTTTTTTCCTTAAAATGAGGAGATAGGTTGGCGATAAAAGCAACGTTTTTGTCTCATTATTCCTGTAGAAAAATGTACATGTCACTTTTTCATGACGCAACGTCAACACCTAAAATGATGTCAATGACATCGCGATGGGTCGATCGATCGCATCGCCATCGCGTAGCAAAGTTTGTCACGCGGGTATCTCATTATTAAGTATATGGATCTTTATGTCTATTTCCTGCTCTTCCTTGCAATTTCCACTCGACGTCATGATTTTTATCCTTCAAAGGTCAAAACCTAATACAAACAATTCAATGAGGTACCAGCAAACTTAATCTGCGACGCGGCGCTGGGATGACTATCAACCAGGTCAGAACTGCATCATTGAAAGTGAGGCTAACGTTATTTTCCTATTAATTCTGAATAGCACACCCTGTTTCTAGGCCAAATATAACCAAAAGATTGCACTCAATTTCTAATTTTACTTTTCTATCATTAAAGGAGCTGGACGTCCAAGTTGTAAACACACTTACTACTGGTTCTCTACCCACGCGACGCCTGCGGTGCTGCCACCTATTGTTGGTGATATATACTGACGTGAATATTGTGAGTGAGTTGCATTGGACCGGGCACCAGTCTAACGATCACTGGTGCTGCCACCTTCACGAAGGAATAAAACTAGTTTGCTGGCCACTGTTTGTAAACAAACCAGTTTGTTTACAACTTGGACGTCCAGCTCCTTTAAGTACAGATCTGTAAAATATATCTTATTGCTTTTGAGCAAAAATCCCTGCGGGAACATGACGAATTTAATCGATAAAGTTGACCAATTTAGCATAAACGACAGGCCATGATCGACGTCATGGGTTGTAAATGACGCAGTTTTTTGTAACGTCAGAATGACGCACGAGGCCCGATGACGTTCAACAATCGCAAAGCATGCGCACTTGCGTTTTACCCAGGTTGATGACCAGCGCCGCCTTTTGTATTGCCGGTACCCCGTTATTAAGTATGGATCTTTATGTCTATTTCCTGCTCTTCCTTGCAATTTCCACTCAACGTCATGATTTTTATCCTTCAAATGTCAAAACCTTACAGACAATTCAATGAGGTACCGGCAAACCTAATCTGCGACACGGCGCTGGGATGACTATCAACCTGTTTCTAGGCCAAATATAACTAAAATATTGCACTCAATTTCTAATCTTACTTTTCTATCATTAAGTACAGAACTGCTATAAAAAATACCGGTATATCTTATTGCTTTTGAGCAAAAATCCCTGCGGGAACATGATGAATTTATTCGATAAAGTTGACCATTTTAGGGTAAACAACAGGCCAATGATCGACGTCATGGGTTGTGACTGACGCAGTTCTTTGTAACGTCAGAATGACGCACGATGCCTGATGACATTCAACAATCGCAAGGCATGCGCACTTGCATTTTAGTCTGGTTGATGATCAGCGCCTCCTTTTGTTTGCCAGGTTCACAGGGCAGTACCACCATCTTCAAAATTCAGAGGTCATTTTACCACCCTGTTGATAAATGTAACTTGCAATGCATTTTCTATTACACCACCCTGTTTGAATTTCACGCCCACCTTGATTGAAAACCCATGGCCTTAAAATCATAGGATAATGCAGTCATCCCACCCTGTTTGGGAAAATTTCTGGTTAGACCACTGGTCAGGGCCGAAGCCATAGCATTATTGGCCCTGGTAAGTGCAGAGATGCCAACCTAAAATTTTGCCCAAGAGTAATTTTTCTAAGTATTTTCAAAATTTTGCATAATTTCATGAGTGCCAAGAGTAATGATTACATGAAGTTTACTCAACCGATGGCAATCATCCCGTCAACCATGCAAAATGTCCCGATCTACCGGAATACAGTACAATAGGCCTTATCGCACCTAGCACATGGCCAATCAGCATAAATCAGCGAAGCGGAAAAGGCCCAACCATCAGCGCCCCCGCAGTACATTCACAATGCATCGCCCTGTGCATGGCGTGCATTTTTTGTCAACATTGGCCAATAAAAGTCACTTCCAAAAGCCTGATGTGCCTAAACTAACTAGCTATGTGGGCGGCGGTATAAAGTGATTCAAGTGGATCAATTATTGACCACTGATCGTCTTCGCGATCGCCAAAAATCGATGATTAGTCCATGTAAACAACGCCAAAACATTATCATATTATCGTGCAACCCCACGCTGATTGGTCAATAACTGACACGTGAGGGCCACCATGATGATAACATCATGACATGTGGTCTTGGAATGTAATCTTTTGGAATTAACCATCGATTTTTTGCGATCGCGAGAACGATCGGTAGTCAATATTTGACCGATTTGAATCACTTCATAACGCCTCCCACGTAGCTAGTTAGTTTTGGCACATCCGGCTTTTGGAAGTTGCTTTTATTGGCCATTGTTTACAAAAAATGCAGGCCATGCATAGGGCGATGCATTGTGAATGTACTGCGGGGGCGCTGATGGTTGGGCCCGTTCCGCTTCACTGATTTTATGCTGATTAGCCATGTGCTAGGTGCGATAAGGCCTATACACGTGAAAGTCAGAAACTTTAGATCGCACAAGCACTGGCCACGCGACTGAGTATTCAGTGCGATACCTCTGCTTTGAACTAGCGGCCGTCCTGGTTTCTTCTTGACAGGCTCCCCGTCTTCACTCTCCATTGATTCCATCTCCTGATAGTCCAAAATACCAGCCAAATTCCCGAAAAGTTCCCAGATTATGAAATCGAAGTGAGAGTAGCGCGCCATATAATGTCTGATTACCGTAGTCTCGCGCAGCCAGCCGATGCGCAGTGGCGTTCTGCGCAACCAAAGATCGTCAGTCGTCTGCTATGATTACAGTGTGTTCCAAAATATGGTGATTGATTTTTTTCTAATGCTTTTTCGCGCTATTTGCGTATTTTGGGGTATTACGTGCGTACTAGCGTAACAGGGCTGAAAAAAGCGTAGAAATTACGCACAAAACGTAATGGTTGGCATCTCTGTAAGTGGAGGTCAGGCCACTCAAGCTACTCATGTTCCTCACTTGGATGGGGTCTTCCTGCCCTTGCAAAGGCACAAGGTGTACAAGGCAACACGGCTTACTGTCCCATGCGATGGACTAAAGAGCCAGCAATGATTAATCTTGTATGGCCCAGGCTGGACACGGGACCTGCCGCTTGTTAACCGGATCAAGGCTCCTCATACCTGCCGCAATGGAAGGCGCAGCGTGCAGTCATACCTTGTTTTGGATTTGGACGTCTCGTCCCTGTTGCACTGCCTGACGCAACATTTTTCGATCACTTTGTTCTGTTGTTTATATTTTTGGTCCAATTCCTTGCAGCTCCACCACCTTGCCAGAATCAACGAGTTGTGGGTTCTTCAATATCAAGACTATACACCCAGGTCAGTGTAAAATTCTAAAATTCCTTGGTAGGCCTATCTTACGCGCATGTTTCAAATGGATAATGCATTAGCCTCTTTCTGAGGCAGCCGCTCTGATGTTGACAATAGTAGTGGACAGCAGTGATAATAGTTGAGTAAACTGATGACCAATGATGATTATCTGCGACAAGCACACACTGATGCTTTTCTTGGAGGCAGTCGCGATGACCATTGTTCAAAATTTGAAATTTTTTTTTCGTGTCATTTTTTGCATCCTTTCCATAACTGAAATATTAGCCGTGGTTACACCACATAAAATCCCCAGGTTTTTGCAGTCACACCTATGAATTGCTGGGCTTCAAGAAACCCGTGTCTGAAAAACACGGGTTTTTGAAACATGGCAAGCTTGCCGTGCTTTTCGAAATCCTGGTGTTTTCGTTAGTTCTTAGCACGGCTACAGATGGCGCAGCCAAGTGACATCGTTTTCGCGCCTTCAACAATGTGTGCCAATACAGAAATGACCGAAGAGTCAATGCATGCAGCGCACCTGTCGCCGGGGTACTTAACTACAATGTAGTGGTGTAACTCTCCCCGGGCTTTTCGTACACATGGGTTTGACACGGGTCTGGAAAAACACAGGTATTTTCAACAGGTGTAACCGTAGCTATTGCCACAGCTGTCATTCACACAACAGATTTGCTGCTAGCATAGAGGGCCCTAATCCTGAGTCCATGCCACCTCAGAATCTCATAATTTCACTGATAAAAATAACCATGAGTGTCAGGTGACCCAAACTTTGCTTTATGATTGGTTGTTCAGTTGAACAACTTTGAGTATATCGATGAAAATGGAAGATCTATAGTTCATTCAAGTTTGGGCAATACATGTACAGTCATGGACATTAGTTTATCTACACCTGATACTTTGAATATTTCAAATACTTCTGGGCCAATTTTAACACGGTTTGTTCCATATGAAAGTAGATCTTGTTGGTCAGATTTCTGCATCAAAATTTTGGAAATTTGGAAATATCGTAATTACGTAATGCCTCATCAGAAAAAATCCTAAAAATCAATATTTATTATGTAATTTTTTTGTGACTTTTGTTGCAGATTTGATGGAGTGGAACGTTCTAAGGATCATGGACTTTGTTTCATCAAAATCTGTTGAGTGGTTGCTGAGATAGGCCTATTTGAGATTATCAAAATTACGATAATTTGAGATTTTTTAATTTTTCACAAAATTTTGATATCAATAGACAGAGCTCACCTAAAAACCAAGAAGTGTGAAGTTTTGGAACGTTTAGCCGAAACTGGTTTGAAGTTAGGCATGTTTTTCAAAATATCAACATTTTGATACTTTGACAAATACTCAATATTTCTGCCCAGGTAAGGCAAGACGTTCCAAAATTTTGCAAATCCATATTCTGAGATTAGCTTTATCTAATGGCATCAATATTTTCTACAAAACACGAAAATCTCAAATTATCCAAATTTTGATAATCTCAAATATCTCAGCAACCAGTCAACATATTTTGATGAAACACAGCCCCAAATCATCAGAAAGTTCCACTCTATCACATCTGCAACAAAAATCAGAAAAAAATTACATAATAAGAAGTTTGGTTTTCACAGCTTTTTTCTGATGAGCTATTACATAATTACGATATTTCCAAATTTCCCAAATTTTGATGCAGAAATAATGGCCAACAATATATATTTTCATGTGGAACAAACCGTGTTTAAATTGGCCCAGTAGTCTTGAAATATTCAAAGTATCAGGTGTAGATAAACTAATGTCCATGACTGTACATGTATCTTGTAACGTGTTGATGAGTTCTGCCGGAGTCAATGTGGACAAGGCAAATTTTGAGCAACACTGGTAACCTGCAAGAGCAACTTCCATCATGGCAGTACAATAAAAAAACCACCCGAGTGTGATTTCCAAGTGTGCAGAACACATGAGTGATTCATGTTCCCGAACGCGTTCTCGGCTGTTCGACACTTCAAGAACACCGTTCTCTGCACCGGAACACATAAGAACAGGGAGTCGAATACACCCATTGGAGATTGATGTCGCCCTCTCGCAATAATTCTACTTCCGTGTGGGACTGCACACGGAAGTATTTTTGGTTGCGCACGCACACATGAAGCCATGGAGGCTGCCATCCTCTTCTCGGTTCAAAGGTTTAGCGGCCCGTACAGACCACTGCGTGCATACAACTCAACAAATCACTTTACCTCTCACAGTTTCTGAACACAAGTAGCTGGTCTGGTGTGAAAACCGTGCTGAAAACAAGGCGAATCGTCCATACAGGGCTTGCTGTCGGTGGCTGTAGAGAGGACCGATGGCTGCCGACAACGTTAAAACTGCGTACAAAACGCTGTGTTGATGCTGTGACGTTGCGTCATTTGACGGCAGCACGGGGGAAGACTCACACTCCTTCGCAGAGGTCAGTGCTCCACTACGTTACGCTATACTGACTCTGCCAACATACGGCCGAACTATTTCCATATCCTCCGCGG
>NMRB01003429.1:49431-63429 GCA_002633025.1 Notospermus geniculatus | reverse complement strand
GGCCTGGTCTGGCACATGTGGGCCGGATATTGCCCAGTCCTAGCCACATCTGGCCCACATGTGGATTTGCACATCTTGCAGATTCTGGCCCAGATCTGGCAAATGTATGGCATGATGTGGCAATGGTATGGCATGCCTGATGTGTGCCAAAGGTGGTACAAGTGGCCCATAGCTGGGTCATAGATGGTCCTTTTTTTCTTGCCATAACTTTTTTTGTCGGTAGGGCTGCATAACAGAAAGCAATAATAGCTTGGCATTCATTCCCTATTATTTCTGCAGCAACACAACTGCCAAACACAAAGAAAATTTCCAACTTAAAAACTACTTGTAGGAAACTATACTAATTTATTCAATGAAATCTGACATTAAAAAAATATTTTTTGATCATGAATACAAGATACATAGGAACATTTCAGCAGCAGTAGTTAACGAGCTATTGGTCATCTCAATGCCCAATTTCCAAAATATCCACATGGCAGCCATATCTGGAGATAAGATATGATATGGTATGATATGATAAGATATGGGCGGCCTAGCGGGTCACATATTCTGTACAGCTTTCAAAATGGCTGCATGACTAGTCACCACATTTTCAACATGAAGACTTGACAGATAGAAGATTTTGACAGATACAAATTAGTTCAGAACAGTCCAGCAGCAATAGTTAACGAGGTCATTTCAATCCCCAAAGTTCAAAACAGCCACCAGGGGTAGCCACATAGAAACTCTGCCAGTGCTTTAACAGTCTATCGGTGTTAAAATGCATGTAAAAATGTACAGCACTATTGGTAGCTGGGCTCTGCTAGCACCATGAGCACTAGTGGAGTTTCTATGTGGTCACCCCAGGGAGCCATGGGTCTCATATATGTGACCCGGCAACAAAATGAGTCGGAAGTTGCACAGAAAAGACCGAAATTGACACCAGACAACAATTACAGAAATCGACAGAAATTGACACCAGACAACAATTACAGAAATCGACAAAGTCAAATTTCACAATGGGCAGACAATCCTGAAATCATCGAACCGTTGGTGTCACCTTGGACATGTTCGGTCTTCTTCTGTGTGCATTCTGACTCATTTTGCTGTGCCGAGCCACATTGGATAGCTTTCAAAATGGCTGACTAGTTGCCATATTTTTAACATGAAGACTAGATATACATGTACACAAGAGATACAAATTTCTGAAAATTTCTGATACAAAGTTCTGAACATTCCAACAGCAGTAGTTTAACGAGGTATGAGTCATCACAATGGTCCCATATAAAGGAGATACAATGAGAGCGAAATTTTCTTTACCCCGACACGTCGACGGTGGGAGCAAAGTGACCTGTCATTTTGGCTGTTGCGTTGCGTCATGAAAAAGTGACCTGTACGTTTTTTACAGTAGTACACGTGTAATTAGACAAGACAGTGGCATCACATTTCATGGTTTTAAGGGGAAAAGCAATGAAATTAGGGAAATTTTAGTTAAGTTTTACTGTCGGGTGTCCAAAAAAAACAGGTTCGGGTGTCCAAAAAAACAAGTTATTTTCATGCCAGAACGTTAGAAAAAAGACATTTCAGTCACAATGCTCACAGTGATGCCATGCGGTGCTGGTATGGCACCCTCCTAAAAAAGGGCATGAAATATAACATCTTCAAACTTTTAACCTACATGACCTATCCATCTAAATCGTCTATTTCAGTGTCTGGTTCGTTTTGGTGATCGACTTGTGCTTCACCTTGATCCGCTTCCAAAGTGTTCCTTTCAGCCTGTGGCCTTTGATCCTGATTTCTTCTAACGTTTGTTTCATTGTGCTGCCTCCGAGCGTCATCTCGTTTCTTTTTCCCCCCATTCCTGTCACCGGCTCCATTGAACCACTTTTTTACTGCTTGCCTAAAGTCTTCTTCCTTGGCCTCTTTATGGGTTCTGCGAACGGCATCTATCGTAATAAATGGAAAATAAAGCTACATATTAGTATTACTCCATATACTTCTGTCGTCAATTATTACTTGTAGTTCACAAAGAACAGAAAAACAAGATAGCATTTTGAAGTCTTCAGCATTTTATTGCCACTTCCTGTTACTGCACCAATGAAAAATGGTCACAAGGGAATCAGAGCTGCACGCAGCTTAGCACTCACAATATTTAAAGGGATACTCCACTCATTGTGTAAAATTTTGAATTTAATGAGGATACATGTATGTGTGTCCTGCAAAGGATGACAGACTCAACGGGGTAGTGGTCTCGTTAAAATCAAATAAAACAATATGTCACCAAATCTGGGAAAAAACCAGGCACAAGTTTCTCAGCAAGAAGTGGTTAATGTATACAGCAATGGGTTACCCCAACAAATGCTGAAATCAGCTGAGCTAAAGATAGGTCATCAACTCATTGCTGAAGTTCAGTAGCCTAACTGGCATGAGGGTATTCAAGGGCCTTGTCCAATGCTGGAGACTTGTGCCTGGTTTTCCCTGACTGGGGCACACAAGCACAATTAAACTCAAAATCAGGATTCTTACCGAAAATAACTCTATAGAGCCGTAGGTCCTTGAAACTGAACCTTCCCTGGCTCCCCGTACCACTAAGATTGTATTGGAGGGACACTTGGTGGCCTATTATCTCTGCAAGAAATCTACGGACTTCTGAAGAAACATCCCTGCAACTGAAGCAGGACAGGAACTTGATCTGAAATACGGAAGAAAAAGTTTCACAAGCTGATGATGGAATAAGTAGGCCAGGTGTATGAAGCAAGGAGCTTTAGGTGAATTGAATACCGGTATAGTCAGTTATTTCACAACTTAAGTAGGCCTATGTGTAAAAGGATGAGGCAACCCACTGCTTTTCATTGACAAGACTTTAGAAGGCTTCATTCTTGCTGCACGAATTCAAGGTTTATTAAGTTGATTATATCTGGGTTACATCTCAACGGTGATATCCCCAATTCACCTAACCCCATTTAAAAAAAAAAAAAGTTAAAGTTTGGGTTTATAGTCTGATATCAACAACGGTAGAGGTGTCATCCGACTTCACACTTTAACCCCAGTCTATCCTGAAACCTTTCAGTAGAACTCAGATGAGCTGCTCATTCAGCGCTACAATCTGTAGCATTTCCGACCGGTACCCATTTATACACCTGGGTGGAGAGAGGCCAGTAAGGCAAAGAGACCTGCCTAAAGTCTCACGCCAGCAGCGGGATTCGAACCCGGGATCCTCTGACCGCTAGTCGGAGGCCCGAACCACTACACCACCGTGGCTCCAAAATTTTGCCCCCAAAATTCCCCTTTTCCCCTACTCCCATCCCCATACTTCCTTTAAAGTGTGCATCTGGCTTTCATTTGTGCTGGCTAATTCAACTTACCACTTGGTCCTTGACGACTTTGTCTTCAAGGCGTGCATCAAAAGACAACAATTCTTCCCTTGTGTTCAGTGGGAATGTACTGGGTGGGAGGTCTCCAGCATTTTCCTCTCCCACCCCATCCGCCTGTTGCCCCTGTCCCAGCTTGGCGATTCCCCTTCTCTGGGTTTTCTGCTCTTGTTGTATTTCTTCCAATTTCTGGAAGATCTTATCTACAAAAAAACCAGACCATAGCTTACATTAATTCTGATGTCAACCATATCCTTCTCAAAGAGTACCAGGAATGAAAAGCTTCAGGCCATAAAAATCCCTCCTCTCAAACTCATGAGCAATTTGAACCCTACAATGTACCTCAAAAATCCAAAGGTGTGTATTGAATTGAAATATTGATAAATCCCATAGGCCTAGATTATTGTCCGAGAAGATGGCCCCCTCTAAACATATTCCCCCACACAGTGACGCCCAGCAAAATGCCATCCGCTGGCCACATGCATCCTGTGAATGTGCTCGCCACGGGTACCATGCTAGTATTGATAAACCAGGATGGTGGTATAAAAATAAATTTTACACTGCCAGTATCTCAACCACTTACTCATATATGAATGATGAAACCAGAAAATAGTGCACAAATACTGTACAACAGCCACATTTGTCATTCTGTACTTACTCAAGATAGGCCTGAGGGCTGAATACGGTATCATTTGCTGGTCATCTGCTCCGGCAGAAAATTGACCTGAAATTGGAACAGATTGATACTTTACAGCAAAAACAGAGTGAGCTGGAAGATTCTGCAGGAGTTTTTGTCAGATACTTTCATCCACCCCCCCCCNGCTGGCCACATGCATCCTGTGAATGTGCTCGCCACGGGTACCATGCTAGTATTGATAAACCAGGATGGTGGTATAAAAATAAATTTTACACTGCCAGTATCTCAACCACTTACTCATATATGAATGATGAAACCAGAAAATAGTGCACAAATACTGTACAACAGCCACATTTGTCATTCTGTACTTACTCAAGATAGGCCTGAGGGCTGAATACGGTATCATTTGCTGGTCATCTGCTCCGGCAGAAAATTGACCTGAAATTGGAACAGATTGATACTTTACAGCAAAAACAGAGTGAGCTGGAAGATTCTGCAGGAGTTTTTGTCAGATACTTTCATCCACCCCCCAAAAGAAATACAAATTTTACAGCCACCAATAAACCTTTAATATCACTGCCAATATAAGTGACATACTTATATAAGTGACATACTTCACTCTCAAGGTTCAACCTTGAGAGTTTACAGTACAGGTCACAATTGACATCCCTACGGCTTCGCGTTAGTTACTCGTAAGTTACGCGTAACTTACGGCTTTGGTTTCGCGTAACTCACCGCGCAACTCGCCAAAATCGCGTAACTCGCCTCGTAAATCACTGCATAGCTAGCGAAATTCGCATAACTCGCCTCGTAAGTCACGCGTAACATAGCTCGTGAGTTGTTGCGTAAGTTACGAGTGATCTACGCGTAACTTACGCGAATTTAGGGATGTCAATTGTGACCTGTACTGTAGGTGCTCTTCTGCATTCCTCTAGTCTTGTAGTTTGCATTTTAAATTTGCAGTTTTTGCAGTGTCGAGCTGTTCGCAAATCATAAAGGCACAAAATATTATTCTGGGGCAGACATGGCATAAATACTGTGGGTTCGAAAAAAAAACACCCGAAAAATGTCCCGTTTTACAGAAGCAATCAGTACAATTACCATAGACAATAACAAGGAACTTACCAGTCACCAAACTTGCTGGCCTTCCAGATGCCATGGAGCCTGGCCTTCCAGGTGTGCTCTCCCTGGAGGTACTTGGCGTTGGCGATTTGGTCCTTCGTTGTACATGTTGTACTGGAGTGGTTGCGCCACCAACAGTCATGTTGTTCGATTGTGCACGAGGTGCAGGGCCATCTCTTACTGGAATGAAGAACAGAGAAGAAAAAAATTACACATGGGCTTTCTCTCTAGCTCGTCCAACACGAGGTTTGACCTAAAAATAAGCCATTAATATCCAGCAAAGGGCAGCCCCATGTCATATATATCGGGTGTCCCAAAAAAAATGAACCGCTTTTTGACAAGTATTTTCTCAACGATAGATAAACCGAATTCATTGAAAATTTTCACAGAATAACCTGAGGGGATCATGAACAATTCTGCAAAATATCTAAGAGATTGGTCGCAAATTATGCGAATATTGTCAAATTCAAAACACCATGTCAAAAAATCCAATATCAGAGCTGTGCAATGTGACCTTTATCATGTTCATGCCAGCTGCCAGGTGTTGACATGGTGTTTTGAATTTGACAATATTCGCATAATTTGTGACCGATCTTAGATATTTTGCAGACTTGTTGATGATACCCAAAGGTTACTATGTGAAAATTTTCAATGAATTCGGTTTATCTATCGCTGAGAAAATACTTGTCAGAAAGTGGTTCACAAAGCGGTTCACTTTTTCTGGGACACCCGATACTAGTAAGTCATCTTGGCGAGAATGCATCTAAAAGAATACCATAATGAAATGGTCCATGGACCATGTGCTCACCGGGTTGGACATAATAGTCTAATGACAGAGGGAGGTACATGTACATATCAGTTATGAGCAATCTGGGTCAAGTCATTCCCAGGTACATGTAGGACTTTGATGATTTGGGGGTTATGCCACTTGGCGGCCATATTGGATGTCCGATTGGGCCGGAACTTCACATGCACCTAAAGGTCCAAACTCAGCAGCCAAGTGGTACAGCGTTCCGCGTTTTTGGTTTGCTTCACTTGTACCACCGGCTTCAAAAGCCCTCATCACTTCTGCTCAGAATGAGCAGAATCAACAAAAACTGATCTACAGCTAGTTTTCCACCCTAATAAAATCATAAACACACATGGGGAAAACCCCCATGACCTTTCCCGTTTTACAGTAGCAGCGCACTTACCAGTCACCAAACTTGCTGGCCTTCCACTTCCAGATGCCATGGAGCCTGGCCTTCCAGGTGTGCTCTCCCTGGAGGTACTTGGCGTTGGCGATTTGGTCCTTCGTTGTACATGTTGTACTGGAGTGGTTGCGCCACCAACAGTCATGTTGTTCGATTGTGCACGAGGTGCAGGGCCATCTCTTACTGGAATGAAGAACAGAGAAGAAAAAAATTAGTTTGTTTCCCGAACTCACCGCTAGGTGCAGAAGAGTTCGGTATCGTCCTCGTTTGACCTTGACCTCACACACAGAATTCTGTGTGTGTGAGGTCAAGGTCACACGAGGCCGATACCGAACCCTTAACCCATCCAATATGGACGGACGCTGCACCACGACAAAAGCTCACGGGTGAGCTAAAAATGGGACACTTTTCATCACATTGGAAAGAAAAAGTTAAATTTCTCTGTGATCAAGGGTATGGCAATCTAGTTACCGGTACCGGTACCAAATCTTGGTCAGTCTACTCTTAGTGTTTTAGTGACGGATAGCAGCAAAACCCAAAATAAGCAATTTTTTACCAATTTTTTGTCAAAATTGCAGGGACAAATTCAACTTACCAGTCAGCAAATTTGCAGGCCTTCCAGATGCGTTGGAGGTGCTTGGCATTGGGGATTGGGTTCGTTGTACATGTTGTACTGGAGTGGTTGCGCCACCAACAGTCATGTTGTTCGATTGTGCACGAGGTGCAGGGCCATCTCTTACTGGAATGAAGAACAGAGAAGAAAAAAATTACACATGGGCTTTCTCTCTAGCTCGTCCAACACGAACAGGTTTGACAGGTCACAACTGACATCCCTAAATTCCCGTAAGTTACGCCTAACGGTGCCTAAGTCACTCGTAACTTACGCAACAACTCACGAGCTATGTTGCGCGTAACTTACGAGGTGAGTTACGCAAATTTCGCTAGCTACGCAGTGATTTACGAGGAGTTACGTGGTGATTTAATGCGAAACCAAAGCCATGAGTTACGCGGCGTAAGTTACGTGCAACTTACGAGTAAATTACGCGAAGCTGTAGGGATGTCAATTGTGACCTGTACTGTACAGAACAGACTACCAAGAGCCTGTGGAAACTACTGTACACCCTGCAACAAAACCTGGACTCCTTTTGACCATGATATGATGGTCAGTAAACTTAGAAGTGATACTCACAAAGAGAAGATGGTGAATCTGGAGGTGGGTCTGGTAGTGATCCGCCTGCAGTGGACTGCTTTTCAGTGGACTGCTTACGGCTGACTTTTTTCCTATTCCTAACAACAGGAGAGGGTGATCTGGAGGTCGAGGAACTGTCCGAATCATCTTCATATCTCACAGGGGACCTAAAAATGTTAGAATTAAATGTGAAGGACAGTTCTAAGGTCCAGCTCAGCTCTTTTTGGACATGCTGCAGGAGCTGTGCATACATGTACTCTCTATTCCACATTCAAGTGGTGTGAGGTTATGAATGCCGAGTGTATATCTAGGATTTCAGAAGGGCAGGGTGAAATCTTTGTGAAAAGGGCACTTCAACCTAGAAAAGGTCATTTTTCGTTCACTCAGGACATTTCTACTACCGGTAACCAAATTTGAGAAGCTTGTCAGTTAAAAAGGTATCTATAACTCCAGTCAACAGCCAATTTAAGCCAGTTTCTAAGGTGATTTTAAAACCAAAAGGGAAGGACGGTCCCTTTTTGGGGGGGGGACTAACACCCCCCACAGAGTTTTTACGGGCACGGCACATGGGGGTTAAAGGGCACAGTGGTGCCTGCTTTTAGCAGCATGGCCTAGAACCCTGGAACGATAGCTCTGCAATGGCTGGGGCAAATTGTAGTATTTTCAAAGTGTGATACAAACCGTTTAGAACGCTTGGATCGCCCCAGAGCCTCTGCATCTGTTGAGGCACAGTCAGACTCCTTTTCTAACTTGCGGAGTTTGTACACAGCCCGGTCCCATTCATCTGTAATTTGAAGAAACACACATCAACAATGGATACTGGAAATAAGCAGGCAGGTGCAGCATTGCAGAAATGTATCCCTTTCAATATTTCAACCGCTCCAAAAATATAATGTAGGTTTGGCGTCACTCATCAGACATGTCAGAAAGTGGCATACACCTAGTTCATATTTTGACGTGCGACCATCAGCGCCGTCCACGCGCGATCAAAACCTGGAAGCTGTCATAGTCATGTCGATTCATCGACTGTCATCGGTATCAGTTGCACACCTCCTTGGCATGCAATTTTCATCAGTTCCAGCAATTCAAGCCCTGGCAAAACTCTGTGCATCAGATTGCGGAGACCTACCAATGTCCTAGCCCTAACTGAAGAGTTTTGTGGCCAAGGGATTGAAAGATTCATGTTGTCATGGATGAATGAAAAGATCTCACTTCTGTGAACTTGCAGTCCATTACACACTGTTACAATTTATACAAAAATACAAGTCCCAGAGAAAAGTAAAATTCGACACTTGAAAAAAATGCGAGCAAAATTACCCACCTGTCCGTGCCCAGACTTTTTTTACTCTGTGTGAGGACCACTTCTCTGATGGAATATCTCGCCTCCTTGCAGCACTTTTTATGCGAGTAGAGTCCGTGTAAGGTGGCCAGTTGCAAAAATCCTCACATTCATTGTCCATCCAATTTGATGCGACTATTTCTATTCCATCATGGAATTCAACCACCAGGTATGCAACACTACTTGCGTTTGGCATCCTATCATTTTACAACAATGGCGTAAAGGGAGAAAAGAGATGAATTTACACTGTCTGACTGCAGCAATCAGTGCAAACTTCACAGCAGAACCAATGCCAGTATCAGAGACGTCAGAGTTATTGTGTTGAGTGGGGGTCATACAAGAGACCAACAATTAAATGTATAGGCCTAATGTGAGGTGATAAACAACAAAACTTTCATTCTCAAGATGGCCCCATAGCGGCCACAAATAGGTTAAATTCAAAAAAGATGGCCATATTTCATTTACACCCTACACTACCCTACATGTAGCTGATTTTGGCATAGGCCTAGTAATATTTTACTGTGTTTAGGCCACACAGGCCAAATGGCGATTTGCTTCACAAGTTCTGATTGGCTCGGTGTCACAGTCAACAGGTCAAGTAGGGGTCAGATTCATAATTTATTTGTTAACGCAAAAGATACATGTACATGATTATTGGGACAAGGCGAAAGATGCAGTTGATGTCCTTGTCTGGACAAGATGGTCGAAACATGACCTCCACACCTCCTTGAGTGTGTTGAGGTCATACAATGTACAATCCATGGGGAAGAAACAACCATGGCAAATAATATGTCCATCTACCGGGTACAGTAGATCTACTGCAGGAGAGACTAAAACTTATCCAGGGTCAGATTTCAGGCCTTTTCGTTTGACGGGCGCGAAAAAGCATGCACCTCACAAACAATAGAAATTCTATTGTTTGCAAAACATATGCATTTTCGCCCCAGTCAAACAAAAAGGCCTGAGATTTGTCTCGAGACTTTTTAACCCGACAAAACAAGGAGCTAACAATGCAACAGAATGACAAAATCTTGCTTTCTAATTCTTTTTTGGAATAAGTGAGGCGGGACCATCAGCCAGGAAATGAAATAAGTGGATTTGTACCCGTACACTTTTTCCAAGACATGATTGCTGCACGCTAACAGAACTGATGAAGCAGTGGAATTACAACAGCCCGTTCATTGTAGGGAAACCTGATGTATTTCGATTTTATGTCAGTGAATGAAGCAGTCCTAATAGAACCTGTCAGATGTGAAACTTCGTATATGCCAAGTTGGGATGAGGGAAGTGGATGTTGGAAAAAATCTGAGACTGTACCAAAAGGTTCAAAAAGCAACCTGACTTCAGCACCTAACTTCACTATATTTCTTATCAAGCCAACTTCAGTTCCAATTTCAACACAGTTGTCTGCATCTCTCACTGAAAAATGTAAGGTGCCCCATGTGATGTCACTAAACTGAGAATAACCGCCAAACTGATATGGAAGGGGGCCATTGCGATGTTCATTGCGTGGACAACCCAAACCAGTGTTGTTATGCTTCGTTTTAGTCCTTTTATGCCTTCTTTCGGAAAGTCTGCGAATCACCTGTGCCAAAGGGGACTGGGGCTTCCGTAACATCTTTTTTATTCGCCCCAAAAAATTTTCAAAGGCAAAAGCAGAAAAACTGTCAAGTATTCCATGCTGTTGAACATCATCAGCTAAATGCACCAAATTATGAACATTGTAGACTAACATATTCTCACCATAGTGAACACTGAAATCCGTTACGAACTTCCGCAATAAACCTCTTGAATATTCACAGTATCTCAAATAATGCTTGGGACTAGACATGCAAAATATTGCAACAAACAGTAGCAAAAAATGACTGTATACATCAGAAGGGATGTTTTTCTTTAAAACCACAATCCCACTGTACAGTAAAAACTGACGGAACTCTGTAGCTTTCCATCTATCAACCTCACTGAAAGATCGACACTTTCGGGGAAATTCCCGGGGAATATAACTATGAAGACTGATTAATGACTGAGAGATCGTTCGCACTTGATTTCCTCCAATTCGACAGACACCAACTGGGCCTTTCATCCA
Organism: Notospermus geniculatus; assembly: GCA_002633025.1. NCBI lineage: Eukaryota > Metazoa > Nemertea > Pilidiophora > Heteronemertea > Lineidae > Notospermus > Notospermus geniculatus. The sequence goes on along the minus strand of NMRB01003429.1, from coordinate 52,513 downwards.
CAGCCATATGAGTTTGCGAACTACACCAAGATACACTAAATGCATTGGATCCAGAACAAACTGCGTGACTAAGCCAACTGACAATTGTCTGAGGGGTGTGGGGATAGGTCCATGGTGTTCCTCATCTCTCATTTCATCAAAACTAAGATCTGTCCTTAAAGGTGAGTCAACAAGGGGGAGTGTCACTTTATCGCGCCATACACCACGTTGAATGCATCTCTCACAGCTGTAGTATGCAGTGTGCCCCTTGGTTTGTTTTACAAAAGACCGTGCTGGTGCATCACATACAAAACAAGATATGTCAACCCGAATCCTCTTTCCAGTTCCTTCCAAAAGTGCACCATTCTCTTCAATATCTTTCATTTCTGTTACGAAGTCCTCCAAATATTCTTCTAAATTCAATGGTTTCTGCTCTCCACAAAAAAGGCCAGATATAAAAGGTGGCAGAATATTAGGCTTGACAACTCTCCCCAATATAGGCCAAAACTGACGATTGGAACTTTTGAATAAAGGAAGCCCATCAATATTGATTTGAATTCCCACACTGTCAGACTCAAACATGTCAAAGGACCCATCAGTGGAAAGAGTCTCTGAAATACCTTTAGCGACTCCAAAATGGTGATACTCTCCCCCTGTAATTGCTTTTATGTCATACTGTCTCCGTGTCTCAAGGAGAGAGCGAGGATCTTTGGGAAGCTCAGGAAATTTTTGACGAAGTATGACAAGAAGTCCCCGGATTGCAGCATGTGGTATAGCAAACTCAGTACACCAGTCAGCAAGGTCAACCGACAAATTTGTTTCTTCATCAGAATTTTCATTCTGGTGCTCACTCAAAGAATTAGAAGAGTATGAATACTGACTTAACAGACTTGAGGAATCAGTAATATCATTCATGTCATTATCAACCGAGTGAAAATCAAAGGTGTTACTCAGTGAATCATTCCCTGAATTGGACACATGATCTTCTGCATGGACTATGTTACCAACTAGGCCTACCTCTGGGATATCAACATGATCAAAGTTGGACTGATCTGTATCCTGCCCTGTAATGGGATCAGAAACGGCAACCATAGCTTCACTGTCAGAGTCATTGTCAACAAGCCCCAGCTCTTCAACCACATTACAGTCATTAGGCCTACTAGGCCTACCGGTACTGGTAGTGATGTCTTCATTCTCGACCGTTTCAGACAACTGGGCAGTACATGTAGGCCTAGAAGTAGTGCGAAATGATTCGTCTAACCAATCTTGCACTTGCCGCATCTGTGCAGCCGTATTACTCAAAATATTCCTCCGCCGTGTCCAGTACGACTCACCCGTGTGATGGCGCTTCATTATGGCAAGAGTTCAAGACAGGGTCTACAATACAATGGCCTTTCCCCTAAAAATCCACAAATTACCGGTAGGCCTAGATTGTAGCTACGCCTAGCTGAATTATTAACCATAAAAATAAAGTCATGCACAAAAGATACCTCTGATCCTGGGCCTAGCCTAGCTGCTAAGGAAGCAAGGCCTGCATGCCTGCTGTGCCTGTGTAGTGCTAGTGTGTGTGTGATGAATGAACTCCCAAATTATTGGTAGGCAACCGTCATGACCGTACGCGTAGGCCTAGCCTCAATCACACATTGATTACAACACAAGGACCAAAACATTAAGTCAAGAAACAAATAGCTTGCCTCATTGATACACTCACTGCATTGCTACCACAATATACACGTACTCGTGTACAGTGTCAGTGAACAATGCACTGTGCTGTGCATATAGGCCTATTGCATGTATGTAGGCCTATGTATCATGTGCATTGCGAGTAGTGTTGCTCATGACTCTCTGGATACTGGCATGGCGAACTTTGAAGTTCTTGTTGTGCTACAAAATCAACGAAAATCATCACAAAAACAGAATGCACTGGTTCTTCATACTCTCTAATTTTCAAATAATGTACCTGGTCTTCGTTAATTCGAGTGGAAATGGACAAAAATTGAAAGAATAGAGGAGGTATGACAACACTGCGTTCAGCAAAGTTCAGAAAAGAGCGGTAACTATTCAGCAGTGAATGGAGAAACAAAGAAATAGCTGCTCGCAGCAAATAAAATCCTAAATAATGAATACCGGTACCTGGATTGAAAATAACTTTTACAAATTTTTCTCTGCGGCATGTGATTAGATAGGCCTACCAAAAATTTATTTAATAAACTTTTATGGCATTATTGGTTCAGTTGATAATTTTTGGTGCTAGACTAGTTGCCAGTCACAACTGGTGCCCGTCTACGCGCAGCGCCATCTACACGGTGGCCAGCAGCACCAAGCTACGGTGGGCCAGCCTGTTCCGACGCAGAACTGGACCAGATCTGGCAACACGTGCACAAGGTAAAGACAAATTTAAGGGGAAAATATTGTCCATTATCATCTTTTTAGATCTGAGACCAGTGAAAAAGTGAGTTAGTGAAGTTTTTGTGTCAAATACTGGCTGAAAAGATATTTGCTGTTAACTGGAGCCAGATCAGGGCCGTGTCTGGGCAAAATCTGGCAAACCACAGGTCAATTTTTCAGTTTTTCATTTTTTGTATCAGATGCTTTTGTGTAAGCTTTTTCACTCATTTTAACTTACTTACTGCATTTATCAATGAAGAAACATACAACACCAATGCCAGCTGAGGGCCTGATGTGGCACAGGTATGGCTGCACATGGCCCAGATCCAGCCAGATCTTGCCATATGTTGGCCGGACTTGGGCCAGATGGTCGTGGCTGTCTGGGGTGTGTGTGGTGCAGTGTTGTAGGCGTCGTGGGCTGAGTGATTTGAGGTCGTAGCATCCCTGTGTTTTGTGTGTAGTAGAGGTCCGTGGTCTCCCTCTACTACCGTGATCTACACATTGAGAGTACCGGGTACTTGTGTGTACGGTTGTTGTGTGTAATGCTGAGTACTGTGTGGTGTATATGCGTGTATGTGCAGAGGTGCTGTACATATTGCGGTGTATATATTTTTGTGCATTAATAAATTATCATTCTTGTATATTTGTACAAGATCCTTCTCGTCGTTCTTCCTTGCCATTGTGTTGGTCTTGGCCTTATTCTGAAGTCTACCCC
>NMRB01003428.1:18974-33558 GCA_002633025.1 Notospermus geniculatus | reverse complement strand
CCCCCCCCCCCGGACCAAAAGGTTAAATATGGCCCTGAGTTGTAAGGAAGACCAAAGCTGTATTGCATTATGATGACCATTTCTAGTCAAGAAGTATCACTCCAGCAACTTTTAGTCAATGCAGCCTATTCATTGCCATTGGCTAATAAAAATGAAATTTTGATTAATCGGTTTCATCCTTTCATCAGTCCACACCACAGCACGCCTCATTTAGAAATCTCACGTATCCCACTACTACGCTTAATGAAAGAAACTATGTATACCAATGGTACGAGTAATTACAACTGTTTGAACTGGTGTCAACGCAGCATGGCAGCCGGGAGCTAAATCCGTTTCAATATTTCAGTGCCTCCTATTGGTGAATAAACTTTTATCAGGTATATCGCTCTTGCCTGGAGAGATGGACATTGGAATGGAAGAAACTTGCCCAGGTAATTACTAGTATTTCAACCGGGTGCATTCCAACCAAGTAGGTTATCGAATCCTTTCTCTGATTATTGATCTTTCCTTATGCTCTGTTCGTATTTCTTCGTCGGTGATTTGGTCACGTGGTCTTGCGGTCGGCACAAATCTTGGAGCCTGGGTAGTCTAGTGATTATCACGTCCCGCTCAGCAAGCGACAGGTACAGGGTTTGAATCTTGTACTTTGTGCCTTAGTTTGCAAGGGCAAGTAAAACACCCTATCGAAACGACGAACATGAGTAGCTTTAAGCCAGGCGTACATCGCACTTGCGACTGGAAGCAACTGATCTGATCAGTCGCTGGTGATGTATGCGCTGCACGCACATCGCAAGTTCAGCAACTCAGTAAAACTAGGAGGATCCAATCAGTCGTCTTGTCTTGACCACGTACATCGCAGCGACTGAATGAAACTTGGTACAACTAGTCGCTGGACAGTTGAACATGTGCAACTCGCAGCGACTGGCAAAATCTCAGTTCCGGCGAGTCGCAAGGGTGCGTACATCATCCGTTTCTTGCGACTGATCAGTTTCAGCTAGGGTCCTCCCATTCGCCAGGTAGCTCGGTGGCGATAGTTGTATCCTGTCGCAAGTGGGCCTGGCATTAGATATGGCCTCTCTTTTACACTTACAGGGGCCAATAATGCTTTGGCTTCAGCCCTGGTGGAAAAAACGGGTATACCGACCAGAAATCACTAGGGTTGGGTGCTGAAGGAGCAGCATCTCGAAGTTCTACTGAAGGTTTCAGGACAGGCCGGGGTAAAGTGCCAAGTTGAATGACACCTCTCCCATTATTCCTCGATCTTTTTAACTTTCCATGTTTGATATTCTCGTGAATTCCAAATTTAGGTGCGGATGTTCTTTACAAAACGATGAAAACAAACACCTGTATCCTTTACATTCTGACAAAAGATGGAAACACAATGTGATACGATGTAGGACAACATAAGGGGATAAAGCATGCATAATGCATGAATTAAATTCGAGGAATACAAATATGTTGAGGTGTTTGAAATCGACTCGTGGGTAGAGAAGCATTGATTGCTTCGGAAATTTTTTTAATTCCCTTCGTGAATATGTTTGATGATTATACGTTGTGCTCGCGTTTCTGACAGAACTGAATAAACCGTTTGATATTTTTTACGTATTGCCTATAGATTTTTACATCGTTGTTGATTGATCGTGTCGGATCGATTAGCGTGATGCTTTGGGTGTGTGATCGCTAGTTAACTAGTGGTTCATTGGTTGTCATCAAGCTGTCTATAGTTTATCCTCCAGTCACGATTTCCGGTTCTTTTGTTATTCATTGTGATACACGAATTCCAAGTTCACTATCCTGTGCACATCCGGGTTTCCACACAATCAGCCTCATTTTTTCGTTCTCAGTGTGTTCAGGTCAACATAATGAGCAAAGATGTGCTATGCGACACAGCCGTGATGACAAAAAGACTGCACGTCATGTTTCCAAAAAGAAGCTCGTTGTGCTAGAAAGGCCAAATATGTGCTGATCGAGTTCAGATTTGTCTATTTGGGATTTATCTAAAGATTCGTAAGGTAAATAGAATCCTATCATAAACTGCAAACTTGCAGAAAGTGGTCGTCTTGATTGGTCATGTCAGATGGCATCTAAACTGACAACATATAAGCAAACCTCTCAGTTCCCGAGTCAAATAACTCCCTGCATATACAATATTATACTCATGAGAGTTTCAAAACTTCAAATTCTTCCTTGCGTAGACATCACTGGCTGCTTCTGAAAGTGTAAATCCTTGCAGTTGCTGAGTCAAATAACCTCTATGCACAAACAACATTTGCTTCTTCTGACATTTTTGAAATTCGTCAATTGGAAATTCAGATAGCTTAGCTGGCATTCAGCAAGTTGGAAACTATTCAGCCCTTTTATATCGACTCCCTCCCCTCCCTCCCTCACAACCACATGTCAAGGGAAACGCATTATTGACAAAGACCCAACTCCTAGGAGGGGGTGTGTGCCCTTGCCTGAAGCCAATCAGTGGCTATCGTGGTTATCGATTGGTTCCCAGATCTGAAGCCCGCAATCATCGTCCGTTCGGTCTTGATAATTGATTAACCAGATATGACAATATTATTGAATTACTGATCTCATTAACCCCCGAGAGACACTTATTGGGGGTCAAGCATGTGTTATTCGAGAACCCTTTACTGACTTGTCTTTGCAACTCATTTGCGACCCGCTCCAGCAAAAGCAGCGCTTGTCGCAGGTGATCATCATTGGTCATCAGTTTACTCAACTATAGCCCCGTTTACACTGGTCACGGCAAAAGCGATCCGTGCTCGGACAGGTCCCGGCACGGTTCGTCATCTGGCGATCTGCCCCATTTACACTGGCACAGTGGAACCGAGCCAGTTGGCGGGTCCCTCGAGCTCTCCAGTCAGTTCAGTCGATCGGAGGTACGAAAATCAAACGAAAAATCAAACAGCGACAACAACAAAATGGATGCCGCCATGGAAAATCACTCAAAAATTCTCGCTAATGACGTCATTCATAATTCGCACATGTGCAGAACACAATTTAGCAACCGAGATCGGTTACCGTTTACACAGCAGTTTATCGAACCGATCCGATCTCGGACCGGTCCGAGATCACCTCCAACTGGTGGTCTCGGCACGGTTCGGTTTGGAACCGATCCTGGCACGCCTGTCCCATTTACACTTGCTATTTTTTTGGTGATCCGATCTCGGACCAGTCCGAGATCGGTTGTTTTTGCTCAGTGTAAACGGGGCTTATTACCACTGCTGTTCACTACTGTTGTCAACCTGCAGAGAGGTTGACTGTCGACACAATATACCACGTAATATATCATTGACGAAGTATTCCAATTATGGCTCAAACAGCGGCAGTAAAAAGTAACCTAATTCCTGAAATCTTCAGATTTCCTGGAATTACACATCCGATGTTGTGTAGGCTATGGCACATTAATCCAACGGTATCAAAATAGTAACACCTTTGTGGATCTCATAATAGGATAAATCCCAGCTTTGTTGAAGATATTGGTCCCTAAGATACCGGTACTGCAAAACATGAGAAATACACCTAAACATGGGAAGTTTTACGAAACAAGGTGGATTGGATAACCTGTCTGGCAGTGTTCTAAATTAAAACTGCAACTGCAGTTGTTGAATACATGCCTCCTTGTTTTGTATTGATAAAATATGAAGATATAGGCCTATGAAGATTTTATTTCGAAAATTCTGCTACGGTGGTGCGATCCGATCGTGCAAGATGTGAAATCGGTGTGTACAAAGTACTGTACAACTGAATCTCATGATATCTTGTAGCCTAAATCCTTGGTCACACTCCACTTGTCACAATTTAACGTCGGAGTTAACCCCAGGAGCTGAAAGGCCTTATTGAAGGACGAGTACTACAGAAAACTATCCTATTGATATAAAGGTTTCTGCGTATGAAACATAAAAATCATTGTGGACTGCCAATGCTATAAATAATACTGGCAAGGATTCAACTTTACAAGTGGATTTGCCCCAATTTTGAGAAGGGTCCTTCACTAGTTCTTGGCACATTTGGCACACTTTACCAAATCATTCGCATTGACTTTTACGCCATCAGTTATACAACCGGCAATGTAAATAGGCAAAAAACGTATATCATCGTTACTTCATTCCAATACAGTGGAACCTCTGGTAATGGACACCACTGCCTGGAGGACACCTCTATTATGGACAGAGGAGTTTGGTCCACAGTTGGACACAGGCCATTGAAATCCACTGTAGTTGTGCTATATGAACCAGGATCCAAGGGGGTGCACCCGGCACACACACCCCTTTCAGTCAACAAATCTGTAAAATTGACTGTGAAATTCTGAAATTTGGAGCAAATCATTGAAATTCACCGCAGATTTCAATGTTTCTAGCACAGGGTGCCCCTCTTTTCTGAAATCGTGGATCCGCCCCTGAGAAGTTTCATATTGTTCTTTTCAAGAAACCTTTAACTCTGAACTCGTTCGCCAAAATATTTTCCTAAGATACCATATACAGAGGGTCACTCTTCAATGTCATGTCATGATCACCACTTATGACAAAATCCATCGGAGAAACCAACTGGTGGAACAGCCATGATCAGCATCCCCTGGGGACATCCATTGGATGGAACAGCTGGTATTGATAGCAGCCATATGTGTTCTGATCAGGGCAGTGATGAAATGTATAGCCCCAGGCTGAAAGAGACAACTGGTCATTTAGAACTTGCGGATCAAAAAGGTCTATGTTTTCATGATTATTGTTGCGGCCTCAAGCGAGGTTTCCAAGGTACACCGAGTTTGAGATTGGTTTTCATCTTTTCAAGGTTTAATTCAATGGAATGTCACGTGTTGAAAAATCTTGGGTGTCCAAAGGGATCTGTTATGTTAGCAAGATTCAAGGTTTTCTTCCAAGTCTGAGTCTGACACTCTACCACTGCACCTCTGCGCTCCCCCAATGGAACATCATGTTGTAAAATCTAGATGTCCTACAGGGTGGGTTAGTGCGATTCATCACCGAACCAAAAGAAATGAAAAATGCCGAAATAGTGCTGCTGGTTGCAAAAACCGCAAGCAGTAAATAACGTGAAAAACAAGGGGGAGTTGCACATTATTGCAAACACAATCAAAATAGCACCGTATACGCTGCTGCTGCAGCAGATACGGTTTCTTCAGTCACATCCTTTATGCATCCAAACGTTTAATTTGCGCCACTTTTCATTCACGATGCCATCCCGTCAGGAAGCATTACGACAATTTTATGACGAACGAAGAGACAAATGAACTTCACTCGTCATGTGATTAAATGGCTGCTGAGATTGGAAGCGATGTACGGTGAATTACGAAGAATTACGAGAGATGCAATTGCCTCGATGATGATTGAAACGGTAGCTGTGTGACATTCGTCGAGTCTGCTGCACGTTTAAGATTCTCCGGGGTCTTTTCTTCACCTGTTGGTAAAAGTGCAAAAAGAGATAAAGAAGCAGCTTGGAGAGTTTTGTGGCGTTATTCTTTTTCCGATAAGGCAGCGATTGTGGGATAAAAGTAGAAAAAGACCGATAAGGGACCTACTCAAAGCAATATCAGCGCAATTCTGGCTTTTGGTTCAGATTGAGCTCCGCTGGGTGCTGACTCTTTCTGCCTCGTGCAGCAACCCAATGAGTGCCAAGCCGTTGAATACACCGATCGCAGCGCCCCTGGTAGAATTTTCGACGGCCATTCCCGTTTTCAACCTCACTATCAGGACTAAGGCAAATATTTCGTAGATTGAGGTTGAAAAATACATGCTGGTTCCCGATACCACCGCCAGGGATCCATCCCCTGGTGGCAGCATTGGGAACCAATGCGCGCAATTCAACCTCAATCCAGGAAATTTTTACCAGTACTCCTGGTAGTGAGGTTGAAAACGGAAGTGGCCGTCGATTTGGCGATTGAAGTAAACTGGATAGCTCCGACAGTAGTGAGTTGCTGCAACGGCCCGTTTGGGCCGACAATAAGGTGTGTAGCGATGATTCACATGTTTTTCCAGAAGGGTTTAACAATGGAGGGAATCCTGGATGAACATCGTTGTTGGCTAACCTGGCCGTTGCGAAAACTCCCTGTCAATCTGTCAACCGACCCAGCCTGAACCATTGCATCAGCTACTATGCAATAAAAAAACACTGAATAAGGGAACAATTGCTAGGACGTAACCTTTGTAGCCATGTGAGCTGCTATTGACCTGGTCAATTACCTCGTTGCTGCCTTAATTAAGAGAATATCACCTTTCTTCTTGTCAATTAGGCATGCCAGCACTAGTGTCTTATTACGAGGACAATCGCTTTCTCTGGGTGAAGGTGTATCAGGTCATGACACAGTGTCTGTTGGTCATTTGGCAGTGGCTAACTCAGGTCACCGTAGCAATTAGCGTGTTGGGAAAGCTTCCCCGAGGAAGTTTCTGACGCTTCTCGGGGCCTGTGAGCATGCCCAGTAAAGGCAAATTTCCGAACGATATTTCCGCTTCCTCGGGGAAAGGTACTATTGTGGCATTGCAGTCGTGAAATATATTCCAAAAATAGCTACGGAACCTCCTTTTCATTTCATGACGGAATTATAGATGGCACCACCTAATGCACTGGGCCGTGCAAGTGCTGATGCAGAAAGCTGACGTTTCTGCGTAAAGTACTTGCAGTCCAGTCCAGTACCGGTATATGAAGGCCTTTAGAAGGAGTTCTGTCGAAAGGCCTTCATGCACTGCTGAATGACATGATCACCAGTCCATGTGGTGATAACTCGTTCTTACTAAATGTCAGAAAATGTCGACTTTTGTGGAGTGTTGCTGCGAAGTACAATGAACAGTCTGTTGTAGCGACAGATTTCGACCTTTGTCATCCAAGGCCTTTAGAAAAAAAATGGACGTCCTCTTCAAACCATCGTGAAAGACACGCCAACGAATCCTCCGTAGCTGGGCTTCAGTCTCGTTCCTCTTCATACACTGGCATGAAAAGTGTGAGTGATGAAGAGGAGTGAGACCAAAGCTCTGCTGTTGGAGGATGCACCAACATATCCTCCCACAGCAGGGTTTTACCTTGCTCCTTTTCATCCACTGACTGTTGTATGTGAGTGGATGAAGAGGAGCGAGACCAAAGCTCTGCTGTCGGAGGATGCACCAACAAAACAACCCTGGAATAAACTGAGAAAGAATTGCAGTGAAGAATATATCCGGCGCCCACTTGTTCATAAAAGGCGATGAGGTTGAATGGAAGGGATTGTAATGTTGCAAGTTTTGATTGTACTCTGTGCCAGTGTCATCTATTTATCTTGTCTATAGCCCATGGCTTTTTCCTGATCCAGTGTCAGATAATGTTACAGGCTTCTGACATCGGACCTGGTGGCAGCAGAAAATCGTTCAGAACTTCTGTCTTCTTAAGTGTTCCTTCTATTTCTTAGTGCCGACTCCTTCTCTTTATGTAATCAGATGCGTTCCTGTCTTGTTCAATGAATCATATTTTGCGTGGGTTCGGCCGGTCACATCATTGAGGAGAAAAGACGTTAGTTATCGCGTTACTCAGAGCGATGGTCATCGTGACCAAAGTTGCTGTAATAATTGTTGATCTGCCTCCAGCTTTCTGTACAAATCAAAGAAAAGCACATTCTGCGTAAATACGAAGATCTGAGGAGTTATTTGCATCTATGGGATAGCCTTTATTGTATTTAGTCCGTCACTGTGGTCCCTTAGGTGATGTATAAAAGTGAGGTCTCTGTGATTGAAGACGGTGTCATTCTCAGTACACAGCTGCGAGCTTTTGTGTGCCATTGACAACATCTTGAGACTTGCACCGTCTCTTAAAGTGATGCTCATATTTTAGGGGTATTACGAAAATAATAATGTCATCTTTCGTATTTTTTCTCAACAGATTATCCATCTGAAATCCTCCTTTTGTAGCGGGCATAAACTCCTTTGGATTCATTAAAGGGGTATGATATTGTTACTTTTTGTCGCCAGCGTCATTCTCCAATAATAGTTTGCCTTTTGTGCCAGTGTTGGAGAATGTATGATTACAATACAATGGATACATAGGAACGAGAGATACTCTACGTGGGGCGAGGTTGATAGCGGTAGTTTCGAGGTCTCCCTTAACGTGGGTATGTTTAGCGCAGGATAGGGAAGGAATACATTGCCCCTTCAAGTCCATGCGTGCTTCGTGGCCCCTCACCAAGCAAGGTACCAACCTAGCTAGCAAGGTCATGCAGCTTTTTCCACCAACTCTTTCACTTTCCCAAAATAGACAACAATTACGATACTTCAGATAAAAAAGCTCAGTGCGTAGTTCGGGATAAAAACCTGCGAGCTGTAAAGCAAAGTTATATATCTTTGCCCATTAGGCCGTCTGACTTGGCACCTATTACGAATGAGTGATAGGCCTTGTCAGACTCTGATTCATAGGCCTTGGGAGAGAAATTGTACAACAGGTTTTGCAAGAATATTCTTTTATGCATGACTGATGTTCTGACAACAAAACAGCACCGACTTTACTTGGTCTGTGGTTGCAAATACACCTATAGGCCTACCTATCTACTGGTAAAAGATAGTGTACTGAAGTTGGGGGTAACATGACATATGCGGAGGTGTGGTATTTCTTGGATGGTGCTGGCAAAAGACAGAATGACCAACACAGGCTCGGATCCAAGGGGGGGGCACACCCGCCGCATCCCCCCCTTGGCCAAATAATCTTTAAAATCGACCGTGAAATTCTGAAATTTGGAGCAAATCCTTGAAATTCACCCAAGATTTCAATGTTTCTAGCACAGTGCGCCCCTCTTTCCCGAAATCCTGGATCCGTCCCTGCAACATGGTCAAAAGTGACAAGGGTAAATCAAAGTGTAACTGTAAGGGTACATGTAGCTGAGGGAGGGATTTAAACGTGGTGTGGAATGTGGTTGTCAAATTTCACACCTTTCCTTTCTCTTCCTACTGGTGATAGACGATGATGTTGGATGTTGGAGGTGGTTGACAATTGAAATACACACCAGGACTGAATTCAAATAAGGGTTTTATCAGCCAGTGATTTCACCAAGGGACGATCTATATCATGTGTCATATAAAAGGGTTACTTTTACAATGTGTGAATCCTAGAACACAATGAAATCAGTTCCTTCATGACCTTTGTGACGATATTTGACTGATACCCTCTTCTGACTTATCAGTAGAATTTGAATTTCCCTTAGGATTCAGAGACATACAGAGATAGAATGGCAGTCAAATGAATGTGTTGTAAATGACGTGAGTCTGATGATCAGACATACTTAAACTTACTGTCAGATCTAGCACCTATGATGTCAACTTATGGAAGTCGTAAGCTATTTGCTTGAGGGAGTCTCAGCAGTTTCTTACCAATATCATATTATTCACAATAGTATCTTTACCCTTTCTCTGACAGGGGGAATTTCATGGCACCTAATAAACCTACCAAATTTTGCAATCTTACAGAAACCCTGTCACATAGGTATTCATTGGAAAGTGCTCAACGAGAGCTTTCCAATGAATACCTATGTGATGGTTTCAGGGGTAGCGAGCATGAAAGGGGTCGTAACCCTACGTCAGGCCTAAGCCACTACGCCTGGCTTAGGCCTGACGTAGGTTTACGACCCCTTTCATGCTCGCTACCCCTGCTCCCTTAACTTTGCCTCTGCAGTAAAAGGGTTAAAGGGGTACAGTTTTCCTTCCCTAGCTTGCGCTAAACGTACCCGCGTTAAGGGAGACCTCTCCAGTGCTGTTGAACTACTGCCTATCAACCTCACCCCATGTAAAGTAACTCTCTTTCCTAGGGTCGTACGCATTGTACTGTGATCGCACCTTCTCCAATACTGGGGCGAAAGGCAAAACTGCGGTATTGGAGAATGACGCAATCACCGGCGGTGGCGCCAGCTGTTGACAAGTGACAATATCGTGCCCCTTTAAGAACTATGCAAGTTACAACAAACTTATTTATTCACCCAAAAGCTGATTAGTTCACCTCTTGTTGCTACACATTCAAATACTAGTATTACCGTAAGTTTTGCCATGTAGGGAATTTCCCATTGATATGACTGATGTCGAAATGAAAATATTTTGATTTAAGTACCTTTATCCACTAAAAAGTGATCAAAGACACAACGTATGTGACGCAAGAGTAGATTTTGACGGGTGGGCATGCGTATTGTGCTCTGGAATCATTGAAGGCGAATCCGATGCCCGATTAACACGCAGTGCTCACCTTCGCTAGTCCCTTTAAGCTAATCCCGTTGATTGTTCAACATGTCGCTGGCATCTCAGATTTATCAAAGATGATAAGCTACATGAGTTATTTTGTAAATATTTCTCCATCAGATTCAGAGTTGGTTATGAGTATTATTCATCCATAAGTCCTTAATGCTGTCTGAAGGTGGATACAATAACTCTGTGTAATACATAATACACCCGGCCCGCTGAGGTGGAGCAACAGGTCTGTTGAAGAAACTCCTCATCCTCCCACAGCAGGGCTTCGGTCTCGCTCCTCATTGGCTCACACACAAAGTTTGTGTGAGTGGATGAGGAGCAAAGTAAAAACCACTGCTGTACTGTTACCATTAGCGGGATGATCCTGTTCCTCACTGTACTGGGACAATAAGCCATGGTGCCTTGTACCTTGTGCCTTTGCAAGGGCAAGTAAAAGACCCCATCCAAGTGAGGAACATGAGTAGCTTGAGATGGCCTCCTCCGTACTTACCAGGGCCAATAATATAGAGTTTTCGCAAAGCCCCTGAAATGCCAACGCGAACGTCTATCCTTTTGTTCGGTGCTCTCTTCGTGGCATCGAATAATGGGTTTGGCGTTCGCGTTGGTGTTTCGGAGGCTTTGCGAAAACTCCCTTATGCTCTGGCTTCAGCCCTGATGGAAAAATACAACACAAATCATGTTGTACTGTGCAATAGATCTCAACTCAACATTAAAACAATGTCAATAGTAATTTGAATGGTATCTTTTCTTGTCTTTTCAGGAGGCATGTTGGCAACTCTATGGTGAGCGATGATGCACATGACGTCAACTCATCATCGCCATGTTTGATAGTACCTGGAATATCTTACTGACGTTGTTCGTACTTTTATGTATCGTGGTCGAGGACCATGGCGTCGTGTGGTCGCAACAACAACAACAACAGCAAGAGAATGATCTTAGGATTGTTTCATATGAAGGTAAGCTATTTTTCGCTTCTGTGCTTTGTTTGTTACATTCCATTTCAGGTGATCAAGACATTCTAAAGCCTAGTTCATACTTCGACGCACTACTATCGCCGGCGACCAACGTGCGATCTTGTGTTCGACGCCAACCCTGTTGTGCAATTTGGTTGGCGTCCGATCGCGAGGCTGTAATTACTTGAGTCATTTCATAACGGGTCGCCATCGCTGAAATACGCTGGACTATGAATCAACTCCACGAAGTCGGCGTCCATATTTGATCGCGCGCCGGACGCTGATGGTCCTGCGTCGAAGTATGAATTAGGTTTTACTCACTCCTGTCTGCAGTTTACCCTGGCTCTGGACTTGGGCGAACGTTTCTTTGTCCAATCTTTGTCCAACAGTGAACGAAAACCACAACCAATCCGCTGGCTTTGCATCTTCTGCTCATTGTGATCGGTGATGCCACTGTTGGAATTCAACGAAACTCGAAGTAATGGGACAAACGCAACCCCAGAGCTATGACGGGTGCGTCAGAATCGTGGGGTTTTTATCCCGTAGCAAAGATGGGGTGCATCACGAAAGAGTTAAAAAAACAGAAAAAATCTGTGCGATGATGATGAAGACATTTAAAAAAACAGGAAAAAATTTATCAAATGACACTCCATAAATTTGATTGAAATTTATTTCAAGACTATCATATCCGCCTTCAGGGTTTGGTACTTCACGTTCCCTGTTTCTGACTCATGCATACGTTTTGTTCAAACTGTTTGGATTTCAAAGCAAATACCACTGTGAAACCTCAAAAGGTGATGAACTAATAAGTTGGTATCAGGAAGATAACTTTCCAAGTTCTGCCTTGATTCCCAGATTACTTCATCTCAAATCCTAAAACGACTAATTGGTTGACGGATCAAAATAAATTGTTCCGCTGGATGATTTCTGGACTTGCATTGCAGAGTATCAATTTCCCTTTTCTGAAACACTTTCAGAAGTTTCATCTTATACAACACTTGAAGTAAGTTTGAACAGTCTAATCAAATGACAAACGCAGAACAAAACTTGAAAATCAAATCTTTAGTCTTCAATGCAAAATGTCACGACCAATCACGATATTTGATGCAAATTTTTCACATCGCAGCATCACACCTTACAGTCTTCAAACCCCACCTCTGGTTCTTTAAAAATGCTTTGAACTCCGCAGATCACCTTACCCTCTGTGCAGTTTTCTATAGTGTTTAATGTTTCATCATTCACTTTTGTAAAAAGCAACATCTTCAATTGCACCTTGCTACAAACGCAACGTAGTTTCTTTCTTAGAAAGCGTTGTTTTGATTTGAGAATCTTTGAAGGTTGTTGACATCTTGTCTTCTTGATGTGGGTGCTTGAGATTTTACTCCATGGCTGCCAGGCCCTACTGCCAAATGACACAACAAGCTAGTGTTTTACCAGTTTTTAACCTATTTCAATCTCCAAGGCTGTTAAGGCAGGCCGCACACCAGTGCAATTTTGCCTCCGACTATGGAGATTTTTGCCTCCTACGTGCAAATGTGTGCGGTGGTCGGAGGCAGAAGCGGAGACAGATTTTTTTGCCTCCAACGCAGATCAAACGTGACGGAATGACGTCACGCGGCATCTACAGGAGACAAATTTGTAATCGTGTGCGGCGGCTGGGTGACAGGATGCTGAGACAAAGAAATCCTATGGAGGCAACGTCGGAGACAAAACACCTTTTTTCAGCAGCCAAAATCGTGAATCGTCATTACATATCGGACATCTGGAGAGCAAAAATGAAAATTCCACATGATTGTGTTCAATTCCGAGTTCCATCAGGTCGCGATCATCGACGCTGCACTCCGCTGGGGGCTTCCCATCGATACTTTCCAATCCCATTATTCAGCCTTTGTTCTCCTTCACTATCACAGCGTTTGCAATTTCGCAATGTCAATCCATGATTTCTGCTTCTGTGTCGGTAAAAACATTGAATATTTCCCCCTAAAGGTATAGGATGCATCTCACTATTGGTTGATGATTTTGCTTCATTGATTTGTCAATTTCAGTGTGGTTGTTGCATCTAGTGTGAACTTGTAGGTTTCATTGTTTGAACTGAAGGATGGGTTTTATCTTTTGTGTGCTGTGGTGGTTGGTTTCAACTGTTGCTGATCAGCATCTGCGGGTGCATGTCAATCTGGCAGTCCACATACAGTACTCTGCACAATTGACCACCTTCTGTGCTGCATACCATCCTT
Organism: Notospermus geniculatus; assembly: GCA_002633025.1. NCBI lineage: Eukaryota > Metazoa > Nemertea > Pilidiophora > Heteronemertea > Lineidae > Notospermus > Notospermus geniculatus. Next base: position 20,160 of record NMRB01003428.1, on the reverse strand, counting down.
GTACCACATGCAGAGTCATGCGCATACCATCCTCCAATCGTGCGGCGCCATGGAAGGCACGCAATGAAGACGTAACGTCATTTGCCCATTTGAGGTCATCTCAGTGTAGCGTTGTCATCTCTCTGATATGCACTCACTGACATTGGCAGCACACATGCAAAATTCAGAAATCATGTCGAAGTTGTGTTGCTGACTTGAAACTTCCAAAGATGAAGTAGCATCCTGCCAACGATTTGTGACCTGCTCCCGCAAACTCAGGTGCTTGTCGCAGGTGGTCATCAAGTTGGTCATCAGTTTACTCAACTATTATCACTGCTGTACACTACTTTGTCAGCCTGCAGGGATGTACATTTCAGCTATTGTGTTGTAAGGCGGTTAACCCTTTCCTCGGTTGCGACATGCACCTATTTTGCTGCGGGTCACATTTAGCTTACAGATATTGGTCACAGAAATGAAGCCACTGAGATTTCCATGTTACCAGCTTCAAGTCCCAGAGTCAGAGTTATGCTGTTGTCTTCTTCAGTAAAACTGGCCAAAAACGCCTCCAACAAGATGACATTGTAAATGTCGAATGGTTCCCGATGTAGGCCTACAGGTGATTCTTCCGGTACATGAATGGTACATTGATATAGATCATGATACATTGATAGACATAAGTGACAGATGGATTACGATGATGTCAATAGAACTTGATCTCATGCCAGTAAATTCATCGCGTAATTGACCATGGCTTGATATCTGATGGTTCTAGAACAAAATGTACCCGGCGAAATGGTACTGGACAAAATGTACCTAGTACATGGTACCTTTTGTCTGGTACAGGTGCTTCTACCGGTACATGAATGATACATTGATAGAGATCAATGCACATTGATAGAGATCAGATAAAAAGGTACGGTAATAATAATAAAAAAAGGTACCGGTAAAAAGGTACTAGTAAAGGTACTAGGTAAAAAAGGTACAGGTAAAAAGGTACTGGGTAAAAGGTACTAGGTAAAAGGTACAGAAAAAAGGAATTAACCTAAGTGTGCCTGATATCATGCCTCTGCCTGTACCTGTACCACAGGCAGAGATATTTCAAATTATCAAGTTCGACCTTGACCTCTGACCTTGACCTTGACCTCTGATGACCAAGGTCATTGCATAATCGAAATGGGCATCCTCAATAACCTAAGTATGGGTGATA
>NMRB01003427.1:45015-63498 GCA_002633025.1 Notospermus geniculatus | reverse complement strand
CGAGATCACCACAACGTCTAGAGAATATGACAACAACAAACGTCTTTATTTTGTAACGTCTTTATTTGCGGTTATAACCGCCCATAATATTCGCCGGCTTCTTATTTGTTGGTACTGCGTTGATTCTGTTCCGTGTGACGAGGACATAGCAACACCGAGGTCGGTGGCCCCTTGAAATGACGCACGCAAACGGTCTGTAATCCTTGGTGCGCCAAGCTTAATGTAAAGTGCTTTTCAGAATGTCCAGTCATTTTTGCACTCACTTTACCTTGCAATGGAACCTAACCACAAACCACAACTTGGCCAGTTACGTGTGCACATGCCGATTTGGTTGACCGAGTTCTAATGGGACGTTGTTCAGGTGTATACTCTGATTAAAGATAATCATGCAATCATGCACGCGTAACTGACCAGTTTGTGGCTTGTGGTTAGGTTCTATTGCAAGGTAAAAGGAATGCAAAAATGACTGGACATTCTGAAAAGCACTTTACTCCTGGCCATAAGTAGCTTGGATGAGGTGTCTGGTCACCATAGAAATAAACAAATTATCACCCATAGCATTTTGCTTCCATCTTTTTCACCCATAGCATTTTGCTTCCATCTTTTTCACCCATAGCATTTTGCTTCCATCTTTTTCAGTTTCAATTTCGTATTCCGTACTTCGTATATCGTCAGATTTGCGAAACCTCACTATTATCGCTAGCGAGAGGATTTCCAGGACCTAATGTACATGTATCTCTGGAGATGGTTGGTACCACAAATGTCCCTGCTGCCAGTGCGTCTTTTAGCATATCATGTATGACCGAAAGAGTTATGGTGCATCTTGAATTTTTAAATTTCCACTTGGTACATGTATCTTCGAAGTGGAAACGGAAGATAAAGTTCAAAGTTTAATATACACCGTAACTCTATCGGTCTAATGTCATACACTAAAAGGCGCTCTTGCAGCAGGCGCTATTTGTGGTACCAACCATCTCCTGAAATACATTACGTCATGGAAATGAAGTCCAATTTCGTATTTCATGTTTCGTCAGATTTGCGAAACCTCTCTAATATCTTCATTACAAATTAGCCGCCTTTAATATGGAAAAATTATTACCCGGCTTTATCGCCAGTGCTGCCGGCGCAAACGGAAACCCCAATGCAGAACTCTTTTGAATTTCACACAACAGATGGTTATTAGTTTAACAACATTCTGCATAGCCATCGTCTTCAATCGATTGAAAGAAGGAACTAGCATGACTAGTGCCGAGTAAAAGCTCCGTCGCCCTCCGGCTCATTTCGCCTGCCTCCAACCAGCAGATGTACAGCCTAAATTGAGGCCCCCTGTATCATGCGATTCTCGCGTACACACAAGTAACCATGGCAACAGCTTTTAAGGATTTGGCTGGCAATATTACTAAGATTGGCGAGAGAATATTTTTAGCTTTAGCGAGGCGACGTTTAGCAGAAAGCGTACCGTGGATGAATGATAGGCTCTGTAAAAGGGAAACTAGTGACAGTGAAGAGTTATGATCAGTTTTATGTCTTCATACTAAATGACCCTGTGGCCATAGCCACGGCGAGCGCAGTTTCTTTGCAACACAGAGAAAGAATCACTGTCACTCCCGAACATATTCGTCGGAACGTCCATGATCCTAAATGGTCACTCCCGAATATGTGCTGGTAGAGCGCATGCCGATTTCCATGCCTGTTTGCGAGGTTTTATTTAAATTAAAGCTGAATAAACCTTGTCCCCACGCATACTTTACAAATCCTGCTGTACATTTACACTACTTTCGTTCCGCCTGCAGCGTCGATGAGGTTCTGAACTTAGCAACAACTGGATGTCTCAATGACAACATGGCGGCCGGGGCCAATGAATCGCGATTTTCTCTGTTTCAAAAAGCTTTTTCCAGAACAAATGATTCAGAAGGGAGTATTTTCAATGATTCTGATAATGAGGATTTAGGAGATCCTGAACTTGACGAAAAATAATTATGTGGTGGACGTCAGAACCATGCCCGAAGATGGTAATTTTCCTTTAAAAAAACCTTTCGGTTTTTGAAATATACATAAACCGTCAACAAGTTAACCGTACGGTAGTACCTTTACCACTTCAACTAGACGATTGAATATCTTGACTCTGTCAACTCAACTATAAAATGTCAGTCGAATCAGAGAGAGAAGTACTTGCATTATCTTGAAAACGTTATTAACAGCTCTTGAACGACTAGCACCGCGTTGCGTGTCATCGTTCTTGCCTATTTGTAGCATGGTACGTAGTATTTCAATCTTCTTATCAAGACAGTTGGAGACACATCAAATTGAAGAAGACATAATTTAGCCACAAATTATGTTTCGTTTTGGCAATATACATGTATAATTAAGATTAACCTAGTTCAACTGAAGTGGCGTGCGTTTTCAAGATAATAGGGGAGGTTTAGCAATCAAACGGTAAACGTAAACGTTAACGACAACGTTATTTTTCTACCGAAAATGCAATATAAAAGCTGCTTAATGTATAGTATGAAAAATAACGTTGTCGTAAACTTTACGTTTATCGTTTGATTTCTTAAACTCCCTAATGAAAGTTACTGAACCATAGACTTACGTACATGTACATGTAAGTCAGATAGTCTGCTTTCCATTGGCTGATATTCATAAAAGCTAGCGAATGCTTTTCCTTCAAGTTCTGTAGTACAGTTACATTGGACCTTCTGTGTAAATCTTAAGTAAAAGTATTCATAAAAGTTAGCAAATGCTTTTACTTCAGATTTGCACAGCAATGTGCAATGTAAATGTACTATAAAGTTTGAAGTAAACGCACTTACTAGCTTTTATAAATGTGACCCGGCACAGCAAAATGAGTCGCATGTCGCTCGGTGAGCCTCAACGAACTAAGATGACACCAGGAGAGAATGGAAGAAATAGGTTGCTTTAGATTTCACAATATGCAGACAATATTGAAACTGGCAAACATTTGGTCTCATCCTGCCAAGCTAAGAGCGACATGCGACTGGTGTTGCGGTGCCGGGTCACAAATATCAGCCATTGTCTCAAGCTCTTCAACAGGGCAGCTGCTTTTACAGGAATAAACTCCTACGGTGGAGGACCATGTTACTTCCATCGTAAACTACCCATGGGTCTTAAGATTTCTACCAGTCAGTTTAGCCAAAAGATAAATGATATCTTGTCTCAAAATTGTTTGAAACCAGTCTACGAATTAATTAAATCCGGTCCTCCAATCAGAATCAATCTACATGTATCAACGATCGTAATGTTCGGTCCAATCAGAATCAGCGTACTGACGATCGGAATATTCCGAAAGTAGCCGAAGGACCACGTGGTCCAACAACAAGAAGGCAAGATGGGCGACTCCCGAAGTTCCCGAAAATAGTTGCACAGCACAATCCACGTCGTACATGTACAACTAAATCCTTATTGCTAATTGTACTTGATTTTTGCGCGAACGGCGCGGGCCCGCCAACGCGGTTTAAAACGAACAGTGAAATTTGAGAAAGAAGATTGTCTCATTCGAAAACGAGGTAAGTGCCCCACGCCTCAAAGCATCAAGTTATTTCGATCGAACTTAGTTCAATAATTAGTTGACCGAGTAGCAAACCCCTTGCACTTAGCGAATCCACTACTTCGATCAATGACGAGGTATACTTACATACAGTACTCATTAACCTATCGAAAGATTCCGACCAACTTTTTAGTTCTTCTAATGATGGCCTAAAACGAGAAAGAAATCAGCTTAGGGACCGTCTCAAAAATACCTTGAAGCCAAAGAAGTGTAATTTTTTACTGGGGGGGGGGGGGAGGGGGTTGGTGGCTAACTTCATGGTCACCATTTCACTTCTTGAAAAAAATTGCCTTCATGGATTTTCTTTAAAAAATGCAATATACACCTTTCTTCAAAACAGAGAAAAAATTAAAAAAAGAAACTACATTAATAATAGTCCCTTTCTTCTTACCCAACATCTTTATAAGACTTGTGTAATACCACCCATGAGCGAAGCCAATCAGACGCCGAAATTTCACTTCTGCGGGGGGGGGGTCAAGAGAGAAGTGGCTTCTTTGGCTTCAAGGTATTTTGTTCCTCTCAATCGCTGGAATGTCGACCTGCGCGTGGTGGTCTTTTTATCTGCGACGGATCCATCAAGTTGTTTCAAGACGCAATGTCGACCTGTGGGCACCTTGAGGCTGAAGTCTGACCCGTGCATGCGGCCCTTAGTTTTCACCACAATTGAAAAACTGCAGGCAGAGCTCTAATGTATTCAGATAGAGCAAAGTACATTTTACACTACACTAACGTCGGCGAACGTACATGTATTAAGCGCTTTCTGAATTGAATACGGTGTGGCTTTAAAACATTGTGATCCTATAAGCCTGCCGCACACTGGAGCTATCTGCTGAGCAGAAAGTCATTCGAGACGGTTTGCTCAGCAGACAGCTCACCGAAAAATACGCGCACACGCGAGAAACTCACCAAAATTACGCGCACACGCGAGCTCTCTGCTGAGCAAACGGTCTCGAATGACTTTTTGCTCAGCAGATAGCTCCAGTGTGCGGCAGGCTTTAGCAAATTTGGATACTCACGGTTCTTCCTTTTCGGATAAATTGTCTAATTTTGTATCTTTATTTTTACTTGAATTACTTTCTTCTCTATTCTTCACAGTTAAACTGTAAAAAAGAATTGACGTCATCATTAAAACGAAGGATTCTTGATTAAACCTATCAAGGAAGAGGACACTTTCAAACAATCCATTAGTTTATCGAGAAGAAAACCACATGAAGTTATGACAAACAAATGAGAATGAAAATACCATATGTTAGTTACTATGAACGTGAATATGAATACAAAGGAAATTCCATGAAAAAATGACCTCACTACTATTTTTTCCTTTAATAAGTATATCGATGTTAGTGTGGTGAAGAAAAAATTATAATTGTCTACAACAAGATATAATAAAATGTATAGATGGACGATAAAATATAAGATATTATAATTGGCAAACGGCAGGAAAACTCAACGAAATTTTAACAAAGCCAATGTTTAATTCTAATTTCAGTCAGAGAAATTTCTACTGCATTGTAGTCGGCCGGCCAAAACCCCAAAAGATGTTCAGAAAAACATTTGCTTCAATATTTGTCATTATCTTGAAGAATGAAATGCCAAATTTTTACATTAAATTCACGTTTTTTACATACTTGTGGTAATTATTCGATAAAACATAAAAAAATACAACTTTGAAAATGTGGGATACATTTGACATTTGACCTTGAAAATTTGACCTTGAAGGTCAAAAATGGCCTTGACCAATGAATGATTCTGAAAGCCCATTCTTTGATGTTACATTTTCACCTATTGGCCAAATTTTAACATCCGATGCAATCAAAAATATTTGGGGGGGGGGGGCTTTGGCCGGCCGACTTCGACTGGAATTCTCAGCGATAATTACCGTACTCTAAATAGCGATGACTACCATCCCCAATGGGTATTCACATTTAGAGAAAAACGACAGAATGTTCCAAGAAATCTGTCCAAGAATGATGTTACTGGTCTTTTCAAATGAAATTCTTCCTTTGCGAGGGATTAAATTGCATATACTACAAATTTTCTGTTCCATGGATGAAAGCAATCACTCCAAAGCCAAACTACACACGTCAAAATGACAAGCAGTACCAACAAAACAGGGGGTGAGCTGGCCGCACACCTGCCTTGCGGGCTGCGGTTTTTGACCGGGATCGTATCGCAGATAAACTGGGCGCACTTGGACGGCAAATCTCAATGCGGTAGGGGTGGTTTTAAAGTCGACTGACCCGGCTGAATGACGAGTCGACAGCGTTGGGTCAGTCAACTTTAAAAACACCCCTATCGCATTGAGATTTGCCATCCATGTGCGCCCAGATTTACCACAAGTCTTGATACATGTATGCAGAGAATGCGGCAACCATGCCGCAGGAATTATGCATGCAGGTGTAATAGAATCTAATGTCCCCCGATATGTGATGTCCCCCAACAATACATTTACGGATTAAGCGGCAGAGAGATCAAGACCCTTAATGTGACAAACAATACAGGGGGACATCAGGAAGACGGGGACATTAGATTCTACCACACAGATGTAAAGCTTTTCAGTGTTTCCGTGTGTCAGTGTTCCCCCTATTGTTCTGGAAAGACTGGCAGATAGATCAACACGTTTCTCTGTGTGTCCTCCATTGTCGAGTCGCGGCTTATTCCGTCAGACAATAGGAGGGGAACACTCACAGATGGGGAACACTCAAAAACGTTACACCGGTTCTTCGTGGGCAGCCATGACCACAGGATCAAAATAATTTGATATTTGCCGGCGTCGTTTGGAATGGACGCCGGCGTATAAGGCGCCAGTGAAAACCACTCCAAAGGCAGTTTGCAGCCAGCTTGAGGGGTACAGCACAAACAGTCAGCAAGGGCAGATGATAGAAAATATTGTATGTTCTGCATTGAGAACGAATTTCTGAATAAAACATTGGAAAATGTTTATGGGGAAAATGAGCGAAAATGGCTTCAATTATGAAGATAGCTTTCCTAAAATTTCGGCAGAGATGTTCCTCCAAATGGTCTTTGAATACGCATAAATTTTTACTTAGTAAAAGGCAATGCCTTAAAAGTAGTGCGCATCATTTCTTGCATGAAATGAAATGGTCCATGGACCATGTGCTCACCTGGGTGAATGTACCAGAAGAACGAACAACAAGTGTCAAGTCAATATGTTCCAGGGAAACATCATACCAGGTTAGAACTTTCTTTGTGGTAGTGTTCATATGGTATGAGCCAAAGTACATTTTTCAAGATGGACGACTGGCGGCCATATTTGAAGTGCAATAGAGCTAAACTTTGGCAAAAATATACATGCTGAAGGTTTCTACATATATCATATTCATACCAAGTTACAACATTCTAGCTGATGTTCTTCATGAGATATTGGCTAAAGTCCCATTTCCAAGATGGCCGACTGGCCACCATATTTGAAGTCCAAAAGGGTCAAACGTTGATGTACGTATAGAGGGTACCTAAATGCATACAGTTTCAATGTCAAAGCTTTCTAGTTGCAGTAATTTATTAAATATGGGCCCAAAGACTTTTCAAAGATGGCCGCCTGGCGGCCATGTTTGAGGTAGAATCTTGAAGCGGTGAGTCGTGGTGAATCGTTTGAAAACAATAATCGAATCGGACCGAAACTTGGTGTCATAGGTCATCTGACCTAGAGGTATATATGTACAAAGTTCCAGGGGCGACCGCCACGAAACTACGATAGCACTAACAGGGCCTAACAGAGAAATTCTGTAATGGTAAAAGCCATTGCATACCTCTCTGTTAGGCACTGTTAGTGCTATCGGAGTTTCGTGACGGCCCGCCCAGGTCAATAGTCCCAGCGGTTACGAAACGTGCCCTGCTAACGGACAACAGACGACGACGGACGCTGCGCCACCGTAAGAGCTCACCACGTGAGCTGAAAATGCGTGCAAAAATGTTCTGGCTACTGAGGGGGTAATTCTTCCCCACAAGACAGGATGCTGGGTGAGTTATAGTTACACCTGCACAACCAAACGAAAAAGTGACTGACAATATAAAATGTAACGGTTGGAATCTAAGGGAAATTTAAAAATAATGAAAAAATATTCCTTGCTACTAATGCAATTTCATGCCTCCCGGCACAGGTCAATATCTCGATGGTCAGCAACTCTTAATAAGGCTAAAATATGCCCTTAAATTAAACAATATTAAAGGGACTAGGAAAATTTTTTCAAGCTTCGGTTATTACAAAATGCTAGTCTTTCATGATAAATTTCCACCGTCAATTCACTTTTTCAATTAACTGTTAATTACTGGCACCCAGACAAATCAGTTATCACCACACCATGGAGCATTCACCACGTCACTGGGAACCTAATCAACATAATAGAGTACAAGCTCGCTCCATACAAAACATACAGCGAGAGGTTCCCAGTGACGTGGTGAATTCTCCATGGTGTGGTGATGACTGATTTGTCTGCGTGCCAGTAATTAACACTTAATTGAAAAAGTGAATTGACGGTGGGAATTTATCATGAAAGACTAGCATTTTGTAATAACCGAAGCTTGAAAAATTTTTCCTAGTCCCTTTAAAGAGGGTCCAGTGCTCGTGATTATAATGCAAGAGGTTAAAAAACGACGAGTGAGGTGGAATTGTGTAACATATGACGTCATTTGGTGATGGGGTGTGGCAGCATCTGCAATGATGGCATTGCCCTTGGATACCTTTGACTTCATCCGAAAGTTACATGTTGGACGTCCTCCGAATTCTGACGCGCGGCATCGCTTTAAGGTTTTCACCTAATTCTGTAGTACGTTTTTGCCTTCGTCACCCAATCCCCCACCCCCTCTTCCCCAACACACACTGCCCAAAGGGTAGTCATCATCCCCGGAACGGAATATTTATTTTTGCCGGAACGGAACAGAAATGAAAATGCTGAATGACACTAAAACCGGAGCCAATTTAAATATCCCACCATATTATAAATACATGTGATCGAACGGGTTTTGTCAACGACGGTTCCCCCTTCGGTTCTCCACCCCCTCTGTCATTACGCACGGTTCTATAGAATCGTGCGTATAGTCAACATTTTCAACGCAACTCCAGGTTTGACAGGTATGGTGGAGAACGGAAAGGGTGGTCGTCGTTGACTCTTAAGCCGCGGCGGTAATTTTACGTGTGGATGTAATTACGGGTATGTCGTTATTCGTCAAATCTATAAATTAAGACTTTCATTTACATGTAATAATACTCGAATATATTTCCAAAAAAGATGTAAGCTTCATTGCCGATAATTTCACCGTTTTATACCGGTACTTCATTTTATGGTTTCGTTACGGTTTTAGGGTCATTCCGCATTTTCATTTCTGTTCCGTACCTGCAAAAATAACTATACCTTTCCCGGATAATAACTACCCCTGCCCAACATACATACATGTAGGCTAGTCCCTTTCATAAATTCCACTTCATTTCGGCGCTATGGTTAGGCATCATCACACAACACGCCCCATCCATCTTGTTATGTACAAATCGCTGCAATACGTGCATTACTGACATCCCACCAACTATGACTTTATTTGGACAGAAGAATTTTTTTACGTTTCGTCCTTTGGGAAAATGGGAACTGCCCCCCCCCCAAAAAAAAAAATTTGTCGGTATTCAGTGATAATATTTTGAAATAGGTAACATCAAACGAGACAGAGGCAAAACCTCTTGGCACTTTAGTAGTGCTAGGATATCTCTTTGATACAACATAGATCCAACGCCCATATTTACATTTGAAAACGTTGTGACTGACCGCCAGGCATTGCTTTTTAAAATATTGTCGAGCTTGTTCAGCACTTACTAACTTCCCTTATAAGTTGTTTCCTATTCTGACATTTTCCAACCAGCAACACCCACCACATTCATGCACGCTACCACAGGTCAGATGTCAGTGAAAACAAAATTTCGCCGCGTTTTTTGCGGTAAGCGGTGCCGTTTCACTGGGTTGGGGAATCCCTGCGTATGTTTAGCCAAATATTTAGCGTGTTGATAATTCAAATGCCTGTGAAAGGCGCTCCTCTCACCGCAAACCGCGGGGGCTGCTTTAAGGCCTGTTTCCACTACATAACGGATTCTGCTGCGGTTTGCGGCGCCGAAGCGGTTTTCACAGGGTTTTGGATAATCCTTCGATGGTTTAACAATACATGGCGTGTTGTTACCCCAAATGCCTGTGACAACCGCTCCGGCGCCGCAAACCGCAGCGGAATCCGTTGTAGTGGAAACAGGCCTCCCGGACAGGCCTAAAAGTGGATCCAACGCGGCCAAAATAGGGCTAAGCCAACCTTTCTGAACAGTGCATTGACCCTCACAGTGGAATATTCATGCCACGTATGTATACACACCCTAATGGATTGATGGTAACAGTAGGCGTCTAATCATCGAGTAACGAAGTTCGACATAAAAGTACCTCATGATCACAATGAAGAACACGTATACCCACTCACAAGTGCACTTGGTCTACAGTGCATATTTTTTTCATACTACAGGCTACGGCGTTTGATTACGTTATTCCTTCGGGTCCGATTACATAGAAGTATACGGTATACGAAAACGCCGGTTGACAATGGCTTCACGGTCGCGAATCCTTTGTGAGGCCTTTGTTAACCGGCGTCTCATTCGTTTACCTTATACTTCTATGTAATCGGGGCCTTAAGGTTTCCTTTACATGGAAGTATACGGTAAACGCCGTTTAACAAAGGCTTCACGGTCGTGAATCCATTTGAACCCTTTGTTAACCGGCGTTTTCGTATACCGTATACTTCTATGTATAGGAAGCCTTACAGAGAGACTGTACATTGAGCACATACGGACAGGGCTACGAGTAGGGTCCAATACCGGTTGGTATAAAATGCAGGTTGCAGGTTGACCTGCAGGAAATAGTATTTGCAATACATTTGAACATAAGGCTTCCTGTACATAGAAGTATACGGTATACGAACACGCCGGTTAACAATATAGGGCCGTATTCAAAAAGGGTGATCATCACGCGATTAACACTTAGATGCTTGTAACTTCACTAAATGCACACCCTTCCACCAGTCTTAAACACCCTTTTTGAATCCGGTGTAACGTCGAGCAGTGTTCCCCATATTTCTGTGTTTTTCTTTTTGTTTCTCTCCTGACGGATTAAGCGGCAACTAACCCAACAATACCCATTCTAGGCCGCGTCTATTGTTGGGGAACACTGAGCTACAGAAACACTCACAGACGTTACACCTCGACGCCCTCAAACTCACCCAAAACCTCACAAAAATCCATCAAACTGGTGCTCATGCACATGAGGAACTCCCGAATATGTTAATCCACGGTGTTTGGGACTAATTATTATCCTAATTAGCGTACATGTAATTGCCCTAATTAAGATGTAAACATTGGACATTCGGCAACACGTTCCCACTTCGAGCATCCCATTCGGAACGACCTGAGGCGAACTGCTTTTCCGCCCACTGATGGACGGCGCATTTCACCTCGGACACAAGTCCAAGGCAGCCATATCGTTTATCAACAAACCCACGTGACCGACCGTGGGGCTATGGCAGAATTTTGGCCTGTTAAGATGTTCAACCTTATTTGCTCGATAAGTTGAGGCATATTATATATAAACGTACCGGTATCTCACCCAATCTGCCAATTATTCATCCAATTGGCAATAACGCAACGTTTTTGTGTGACCTACATGTAGTTAGTTCATGCGTAGGGTTCTAGAGGTGTGATGAGGCGAACCGCATTTGAACTCTCACAAACGGGCAGCAATCCTTGCGCATTCAAGATGGCTGCCTTGGCTGGAATTGTGTCCGAGGGGAAATGCGAGTCGTCAGGGAAATTGCCGAGTAGTTGCCTTCGGAAGTTCCGAATGCGAGCATCCCTGGCTTTGGTCACATGACCAGTGTTATATCTAGGCCATTTTAGAGTGGCGCCGCGCTATGCCGCCAAAAGGGGGCGCCATTGTGCCCTTTTTTAACCCCCTAGGGCGCCATGCCCCTAAAAAAACCCTTAAAAAAAATTTTTTTTTTTTTTTAGGTTTTTAGTACCCCCAGACCCTTTTCGAGGGTCCCTTTAGGTCATATCACCTTAGAAACTGGCTTAAATTGGCTGTTGACTGGAGTTATAGAGACCTTTTTAACTTTTTAGCTTTTCAAATTCCGTTAGAAGAAATGTCGCGAATGAAAAGTGCCCTTTTCTAGGTTGAAGTGCCCTTTTCGCAAAGTTTGCACCATGCCCTTCTGAAATCCTAGATATAACACTGATGACCAACAGGCAAGCTNTTGTTGAAAGGAAAGGGGGGGGGGGCATGTCGAAGGTCACTGGAGTTAGGTTGGGACAGGAATAAGCACCCAAATGTTAAATCATTGAATAAAAATTTTGTTAAGGACGCACTGGTCTTTCTTCTTTTTTAGGTATGAAAACTATCGGAGTTAGGCTGCGGTGAATCTGGTGCAAGACCAGTTTTGACGTTGCGGTGAATCTGGTGCAAGACCAGTTTTGACGTTGTTGATTGAAGTGCTTCGTGCTCAGTCATCTGTGACAGTAAATTGGATTTCTTGGTGTCATAAGAAAGAGGACATCATTAGGTAACAAATGGTACTTGCCAATTTCCAAAATATTTAGCGATGTCCAAGAAATTAACAAATTAATCTCGGTTTCCTTTTTTTAAAACACACTGTACATGACGAATAAAAGGTTGACAACATCACAAAGGAACAACGAACTCGACCACAAGTGACTTCACGGTATCCAAGGACAATTATCATTGCCATGCCACTATATTCATGACCAGAGTGTTCTCAAGCATACTAAGGTACACCTTCACTTTATAGCAACATCTAATGCACACAACCACGAACACAAAATGGGATAGTTCCCATTTCTACTGCTACTGAAAAAGTTAGATGTTAACGCACGTGTGTCGATCGCCAGCTAGTAATGGACCCGGTGCATCAGAGTTGCCGGCTGTACGACTCATCCGCTCTGCCATGAATCTTGCTTTAGAGGTATCAGTAGGCCTATAATGCAATGATAAATATGGCAGGCATAGAAATATTGCAGTTCGCAAAATAAAGCAGAGAAGAATCGAGCCGTTATCTTGAAGACGGCATGCTTTTGAAGATGAACCTACAAATTAAAAGCATGAGAAGCGAGGCCCGGCAGAGTGAAAGGTGCGTCTAGAAAAGCTGAAGGGGTTATTTTTTAAAGTATACCCAGGTTCAATGTCGTCCAGACAAACTGTACCCTATGTATAGTTTGTCTGCACAAACTGTACCCAGCTTCCCATATGTACACCTGAAGACGAGATTGGTATCGCAAAGTCACACGACATGCACGACATCTACTCTCCATTCCACTTCCCAGTGGCGCGAGGTTTATCAACGATAGCTCCGCAACGGCTGGGTCAAATTTGACGAAACATACGTCTATCGACGTTGTCTTTCTTGCCGGTATCTTTCTGCTATATTCATTTTTCGCGTAAGGCCGACATAACGGATCCCTTTCTCAAAACCCACTTCATTTCGCCATGGTGTTCAGTGCAATTTACACTGTGCGCGATGCATTGCGTCATTTCAAAATGGCCGCCATTTCGACCGTAAACACGAACTGTGATTGGTGAAACAACTTTTTTCTGTCACGTTTATAGGGAAAATGACAGTGATGATGGCTATAGCGGCAAAAAAGACAAAGTAATTGATGTATGGTATGTCAAATTTGCCCCAGTCGTTGCGGAGCTATCGTTGATAAACTGAACCTCGCGCCAATCGAAACTGGAATGGACAGTAGGCCTTCCCGGTCAAAATGGCAGTACGTCGGGTCGACCAGGGTAATCTCAAGGAAAATTTATCCTCAATCCCTACGTACAGAGATTCTATATTTGTTTCAAAAGGGCGAGAGGTTAAGAAAAAATATGTTGATTTGATTAACAGAGAAGTCGGGTGGAATATGTTCTCAAAGCGCAAGGTCTGAGGCTGGACTGTCGCTGCAAGTGGCTTGTTAGGGACGAGCTCGTGTGCACTGGACGAGGGAATCGTCGGAAGCTGCATTCCCTAATTAATTCCATTTTCCTAGGAAAATCGGCGCATGATTGCAACTCATGATTTCGTGAACGCTACCTCATCACAGTTCCACGCGCAAACAGTTCCCGCTTTTTATCGTCTCGGAGGCGAGACTTGAGAAACTCGAACCTAGGGCTCCAATTACGAAGCTGGGTACAGTTTGTCCAAGACGAACTATACCCAGGGTATAGTTTGTCTGGACGACATTGAACCTGGGAATACGGGACGACAATAACACCTTCAGCTCTAGTATATGCAATTAGTATAAGTTAACATAACCAGACACCCCCCTGTACAAGTACAATGTAGGTACAAGTATCTGTCAATACGCAGTTGTAATCTGGCCAGTCTGGACACTTGTACTGAGGGGTGTATAGGTACAAAACAATATAAGTAATATTTTACACACTGATGTACCATATTTGATCAGACCTTACCGCTATTAAACTGTCAAACAGGCTAACATTGCTACCTTGGGGTAACTTTGCCTAGCAATGGAAACACCCTCCCCTTCATTTGGAACAACATACAATGATAATAATGAAATTTTGAAACTTCATCCGTTTCTTATAATGCCACGGAATTAACTTTTGACGTTTCATGTTCGGGGAAGTTTAGCTGGTTTAACACGCCACAATACAGAGTTTTCGCAATCGATTTTCTATGGCCGAAAGCCTAGCTCAGGACATTGCGTCTTGAAGCAATCTAGCTTTCCGACATGGAAGCAACTCGGAGTGACTGATCAGTTGCCGATTTTGTCGACCTGAGCGCGCTTGCGTCTCCGAGCAACTGCCGGATGGATCATGAGCGTGCTGTTCGAGGTATAACTGCCAGTTGGTCCGAGTTCGCTGAATTGTCGACCTGTGCGAGGTGTTTTTTTGATCCGCGACGGATCCATCGAGTTGCTTCATGACGCAATGTCGACCTGTGGGCACCTTAACGTTGGGAAATTGATCGGATAAACGCGATGTTTTTCTGACGTGACGGTTCAGCACCTTGCATATATACTGCCATCTTGAATGGTAGAAGACACAAGAAGAAAAAAACAGAACGCCGTAAAGAAATTGTCTCCTAGCCTATGGTGTGGTTCCAACGATCTGAAGCTAAGTATCATCTACGTAAACTAGAACGTGTTGCCGCAGACGCATGCGAATGGAAATATAGCAAGCGTTTCAACTTTTTGCATGGGGCCATCCTTAGTTCGTTTTGCTGTTAGTGAAAAAAAATCAACAAAAGATGAAATATTTGCAACAAGCCCACAACAAGGACGTTCATGTATTAAAGGGAGACTCCACTCATTGTGTGAAATTGTGAATTTTTGAAATATCGTTAATACATTCAAATTCATTGATATCTGCAAAATGTCAGACTTTTTTAAAATCAGCAAATTCACCATTTTAAGTGCAATAATTGAATCCCAATGGGACCACTGCACAGCACATGTGATGTCACATGTGCTCAATGCATATTTATGAAGGAACAACCAATAGGCCTAGGCAGTCACAGTATTAGCTCATTCACTTCAAAGGTCGTGAGCCTATTGACACTAGTGACATAGTCTCTATGGATTGATAAAAATTCAAAAGTTTACAATGAGTGGAGTCTCCCTTTAGGTTCCTTGCGTCAACTCATTCTTTTATGTGTGGCAACAATCTCAATGCCTAATTGGTAATTTAGATCATTCACGTATACATGTAGATACATGTAGATGATACAATCATGTAGATTTGAACGTCTTGCCGAGCAAACATAAACAAGGTTGCCTTAAGGTCAAAGGTTACGTCGGCCGCCACGAGACAGAAAACCTAATGCATACAGCGGCGCTTTCAAAACAGAATTCCGATAATTCTTTTCGACAACTAAAAAATGTGTTCGTAAAAGGCTGCGAAAGTTTCCGTAATTGGCATATAGAAGAAAATTGTACAGGAACAATTTTAATTTTATTACAAAATGAAATGTACTTTTTGATGAAACGTATGGCAGCTCTCTACTGTTACCATGATTGCTGCTCGATGGGGCTTTCACCAGATTCTTTTGCAGATGATTGAGGAAGATTTATTCGGCAGAATACATTACTTCCATAATCACGCTTCAGACTTTTGAAGCTGAACCTATTTCTGCAGGAGACAAGAGTGAAGAACACGCTCAAAGAGAACACCGCCGACATCAACCGGTAAAGCAGGCCTCACACGGGGACGGTTCTGAAGACGGTTTAACACGGTTGAAGACCGTGCTGAACCGCCCAAAAAGACGGCGGTTTGGTTTGGCACGGTGTGGATAAGGTGGTGATGCGGTTGTCAGCAAGGTAGACATGCGGTACAAACTGCGGTCAAACGTGGCGTTAAAGCGATGTGTCAGCCAAAAAAATTGAATGCAAAAGGGGACGAATCTTTGTTTACAAACAGTCATTTCCTGCATTCTGATTGGCTGTGAGGGCAATGTTTACAAACATCATCCTTCTGTTTACAAAACGACTGTCGATTCGCTTTAAGCTAAAGACACATAGATGCGGTTCGTGCTCCGGTGCGGCAACGGTAGGGGTGTTCTTAAAGTCGACTGACCCGGCTGAATGATGGGTCGAGCAGCATTGGGTCAGTCAACTTTAACACACCCCTACCGTTGCCGCACCGGAGCACGAATCGCATCAATGTGTCTTTAGCTTTAGAAGGGTGATGTACGGTGTTAACACGGTCATGTAGGGTCCATATGCGGTCTAGAGGATATTGCGAGGTGGCCACAAGGTGTTGGGGGCAATAACACGATAGCCAATTTTTCAGCCGTTCGGAAGGGTTGTGAAAGGTGACAACAAGGTAGCAACGAGGTTATTCCCGGTTTTGAGAACCGTCGGGAAAATTTCAATCATTTTGAAAATTCTGCGGTTCCAAAAACGAGGTGGCGGTCAATGGCGAACACACTCACGGTGTCTAGGCGGTGTCATTGAGGTTCAGCACGGTTTTGAACCGTGCTGAACCGCCGTCAGAACCGCCCTCGTGTGAGGCCTGCTTAATGCAAAATTTTCGTCCCATGCGTTTTTAACGAGGCTGCGACACTGTACACTCTTAGGAAAAGGGTTCCAAGAGGATTCTTTGTCCTTTCAAAGAACCCTTTCTTCTATAGGGTTCCATCTAGAACCCTAAAGAACCCCAGGGTGCTGAAATCCATATCAAGAAACCTGTGAATGCGTGAGAATACAACCGATACACCGTTCTTTAGCTGATGTAATATCTTTATTCATGAGGTCTAATAAAATAAATACACTTTTGCATCGAGCGTCGTAGAGAAATCTGCAATTAAATTTCAAACCTCACAGATATGGTTGGCAAATCAACTGAGCAGGGAAAATCAGGTGCACTCCCTAATTTCTCTACACGGTTTTAACACCTTAAAGCTCCTTAGGGTTCCAGATAGAACCTTTTACACCTTTGTAGTAGCAGAGGGTTCCACGACAGGCCAAAGAACCCACTTGGAACCTTTTTTTGCCAAGAGTGTATCAGTTATATTATCAGGACTGCATGTTGGTATACATAATAAACATAATAAACATCTGAAAAGAAGAATGCCACAGTTCGATGGCCATTAGTTTCAAAATGTTGGGGAAAAGATCGATGATTTACCTACCAAGAACAACTGCAGCAGCAGCACCAACAGAAACAGCAGGCTTTTGACCGGTCCGAAGAGCCCGCAGGAGAAGGAGGAGGCGTATTTTGGTTCACGTTTTGACTCTGTTGTTGAGCATTACTTGTACGTCTGTTATTCTTCATTCTATTGTCATTCTCACCGACCGATGTGGAGCCCCTTGGCGAAAGGTTACCACTCATCTGGAAGAACACAAAGAAACATGTTTTCTAAGACTCAAGGTTGTAATAATCAAGATTACCGCATTTCTGGACGGTTATATTTTTTACTACAGGAAGTTTCTTCGTCCTTCCCGCACGAAATCGGCGAAGTCATCAATTTGTTTTCCTACACAACAATGATATGAAAAGTACACTGGTGGACAGAAATATTAGGACAGTGGCCAATTTGAAGTTTGATGTAAGTTTTCTGCCTGATTTTAGCTCTCAGATATGGCCGCCAGGTCGCCATATTGAAAAAGGGTCTTTGGCTCATATCACCAAACTACTACATGTACAGCCATGCACAATGTTTTTACCCTGCAATGATTAGTTACCCTACATATACATGTATATACATGTATATGCAAATTTCAGCCGGATTGGACTTTGTTGAAAAATGAACTATGGCTCATATCTTATAAACAATACCACAAAAAAATCTAACCTGATATGAATATGTATTCAGATTCATGTACCTTCTCTGTGAATGTCAAACTCTAGGCCATGTCGAATTAGCGGAACCTGGTCAGTGCAGTTGACACGCCATAGCATGCCTTAGGCCTATTGGGGCCAGTAATGGACATGGCGATGGATAACTCCATAATCATAACATGAAAAACACGAAATAAACTGATAAACAAATACTCTTCATTTTGGAGGCTGCCAGAAAAATGCACCAGATCCCGGTAGTAGGTCTAGGCCTAGTCGATAATCACAGATGATGGTTTGTTGGCGGATCTTCATAGTCTATGACGTCATGACCAGGAACTTCCTGAGGATTACTTTGCAAACCATTTCTGTTATCGTAATTTTAACCTATTTATCACAATTACTTTTTTGACTGTCTAATCGTCCAGATGATGTTGTCGATGGTAAGATATATTTTTCTTTAAAAATAATATTAAAAAAACATATTTATGTTGTTTCCTTCCGGTTCCGCGGTTTCCGCTAATTCGACATGGCCCAGATTTCTACCTTCTGTGTCTGACTACAAAATATGACCCCCCCCCCCCC
>NMRB01003427.1:5788-24023 GCA_002633025.1 Notospermus geniculatus | reverse complement strand
CCCCCCCCCCCCCGCAGTTTCAAACCGCACCACTCCGTAAATTGTTCGTGCTCTGAAACTGTTTCGGATCACGCGATTCTCGAAAGATGACTATTAAATATCCGATTCGGGGAATTCCGGCGGAGAATCGGCCGTGTCACTTGCTTGGTAGACGTATCCCAAATTAGTGTTTTTTCGATCAGGTAGAATGAAATGACTCGAGTAAATAACCTGCATAATGTCCAAAACGTGAGTGCACACTAACAGGTGCGTGAGGATATAGATCAAACTTGCAAAACTGGCTGTATTGTGTTGACTTCCCAATCCAAAAATGACGAAGATACAGTGCACATTTTGTAAACATAAAATAATGGCTGATATTTATAAAAGCTAGCAAATGCTTTTACTTCAAGTTCTGTAGTACATTTACATTGGACATTGCTGTGCAAATCTTAAGAAAAAGCATTTGCTAACTTTTATGAATACCAGCCAATATCTTAGCCAATCAGAAAGTATTTTACATGTATGGCGACGTTGGATAAACCACAGAAACTTGTACCAATGTTGGAAAAAACACGCAATTATGGCCCGAAGGACCATCAGAAAGGGCCGCAGGCCCGTAAATGCAACCCTTACTGACAACACATACATCCGTCTATTGACGATCGTTCAGTTTTGGCGGCAGCGTTTTGTGGGACGACACCTATGGCCAACTAAACGTAGACACGGGACCCAGTCGTTGTGTCGCTCCGGCCGCCGCGCTACACTCCACAAACGACTGGGAAAGCAAGATGCAAAATCAGCGGCTAGCGTACCGACGACCACAACGCCCATCTCGGCGAATGAAATTGCCCGAAAGCAATCTACTAGGGAAAATCTGGCACACTTTTGATTGGCTGTTATTTCTGTGGATGATGTAATTTACCAGATCCTCTCGCCCGTCCAGAAACTTTTCAACCTCACTAGCAGGATATTGATAAATCCGTAACTACTGCTTATCGCACACAGCATCGAACTTACATGTAGTAGATAGGCCTAGGCCTACCAGGATACGGTCCTTGACCTCGAAGAAAGTTCCGGTGTAATCAGCTGATTTGGCATCTTGCAACGAACAGCCGACAAGACGAACAGCCGACGGCCGTTCAAGACGCACTTTCTGATTGGCTGAACTCATTCATATCCGTTGTTGTTGTCAGACAAGCTAGCGGCTGATTTTGCATCTTGCTTTCCCAGTCGTTTGTGTGGAGTGTAGCGCGGCGGCCGGAGCGACACAACGACTGGGCGTAGAAGTGTGATTGACGTTTGCACAATGTATGGAAGCTTGACGACCTGCAAAAACGTTTCCCGTGCAGAATTTGGCATCGCCTGGCTCTTTTTTACTGCCCCAACATGGTGATTATGACGCTCTTCCTCCAGGGGCCTGACTGCATCACCACAGGAAAAAAGCCCACACTCCACAGCACCCAAAGCAATTTCCTTTGTTCCCTTACCAGCAATTTAGTGGAAAGCAACAAACAAAAATTATTGCCCCGTCTGCGGTGAAAAGCAACGGCGTCTTGCTTACCACGAGCGATCAGCAAATAAAAAAGAAAGACGTTTGAACGGAGAAACAAGTTGCTGGCAAAAATGCGATCTTCTACGTAGCGCTCTTTTACTGCAATGCAGTGTCGGGTATGGGCGGTATTTTCCGCCAAAAAGGGATAATCGCACAGAGGGAATAATTCAAAGAGGGATATATTTCAGAGGGAATAGTTCTACGTTGTTTCCATTAGACATCCAGAGGGATACTCAAAGAGGGATTCGAAGAGGGATATTCAAAGAGGGATTCAAAGAGGGATATTCAAAGAGAGATATTCAAAGAGCGATTCAAAGAGGGATTCAAAGAGGGATATTCAAAGAGGGATATTCAAAGAGGGATCACAGAGGGATATTTGCAGAGCGATTCGAAGAGGGATATTTGAAAAGGGATATTCGCAGATGGATCTACATGTAAGGGACAGTCCAGTTCATTCATCTAAGAACAAACAATTTTGTTTATTCTCAGGAATACATGTACTTCCCTCTGCGAATACTTCTCTTCGAATATCTCCCTTCGAACATCCCTCTTCGAATATCCCTCTTTGAATCCCTCCTTGAATATCCCTCTGAATCCCTCTTTGAATATCCCTCTGAGCGATTATCCTTTTTGGCTACAGCGTAGAAGACCTTCAGATATCTCCTCAATAAATCCTAGTTTTGAGAGATTAGGCCGATATCATTCTGACAACAAAAATATGCACTGCACGAGTGTATCATTCAGATTTAATTTTGGAATCAAAATTTCAGATGGTATGTTCCACTTCCCCTTAACAACAACGGTTCGAAATAACACTCTGATCCGCTTGGATGTACAGTCATGGACATAAATTTATCTGCATCTTCACAAAATTTTGATATCAGCAGACAGAGCACCCCTAAAAACGTTTGAGATTTGAGATTATCAAAATTTCGATAATATCAGAATTACCTATTTTTCACAAAATTTTGATAGACAGAGCTCACCTAAAAACGTAGAATTATGAAGATTTGGAACTTTTAGCTTAAACTGGTTAGAAGTTAAGCATATTTTTCAAAATATCAACATTTTGATACTTTGAAAAATGTGCACTATTTCTGCCGCGTTAGCGCAAAAAAGTTCAAAATTTTTGTAAACACATATTCAGAGGTTAAGCTTTATCTAATAGCATCAAAATTCCCGGAAAACCATGAAAATATCGAATTATCAAAATTTTGATAACCTCAAATATCTCAGCAACCACTCGACATATTTTGATATAACAACGCCCCAAATCCTTAGAAAGTTCCACTCTATCAGAACTGTAACGAAAATCACCAAAAAGTTCCATAATAAAAATCATGTTGATTTTTAAGATTTTTTTCCCGATGAGCTATTACATAATTACGACATTTCCAAGTTTTCAAAAATTTCGATGTAGAAATATGTCCAACAAGATGTACTTTCATGTGGAACAAACCGTGTTAAAATTGGCCCAGTAGTATTTGAAATATTCAAAGTGCAGGTGTAGACAAATTTATGACCATGACTGTACATGTATCAACTGATGGACGAAGCTGAATTATTCCTGTGTTTGAGTGCGTGTGTGAAATGTAAATCCCATATGAACTAAATAAACTTCATCCGGAAACCCTATGTCACGTATCATCATCGTGATTTGTTTGAGTAACCAACTGGCTAATCGACAGAGATGTACCCTAGATAATCAAAATGGTGTACGATATCAATGATCTTGTTTAAAAAATCAATGATGCATCGACATCCCATGCTGTATTGAATTCAGAAGCCAGCGTTATATCCGACAGCATCGACGTTGACAGCGACAGAAAATGCAACGAACTGTCTTTGTTATTGTTTTTTAGAATCAATGGTGCATGAAATAAACGAGCGTGGAGACGGCCAAGCATGTTTCCTGATGCAGAGGCAGCTTCGGCAAATCAGAAGCGCTATAACCTTTTTCGAGCAAGCAACCCCTAGTTCCGTCATTCTGCATAATGCATCGTGTAGAAATCGGCTAACCTCTTCCTACACTCTGCAGCAAGCAACCAGATTCCGTGTTCAACGCTTTGGGATTTTCTCGTGCGCCCAATCAGAAGCCTAGTTTCTTCGTCGTTTTGGGAAGAAAAATATCAATGATGTCATTTCGTCAAATTTTGATTGGTCAACGTCATACCGGGAACACGTCATGCACGTGGGTAGGTGCAAGCTT
This sequence comes from Notospermus geniculatus, assembly GCA_002633025.1. Lineage (NCBI taxonomy): Eukaryota > Metazoa > Nemertea > Pilidiophora > Heteronemertea > Lineidae > Notospermus > Notospermus geniculatus. The sequence goes on along the minus strand of NMRB01003427.1, from coordinate 20,280 downwards.
TGCCGTGATTGGTTGCTATTTTTGGGACCGGGGAAATCCGTTGAACACGGAATGTGGTTTGCTTGCGTGAAGGTCAAGGGAGGAGAAGCCGAGTCTTTACCTGAACTCAGTGAAGATGAGTTCCGTTGGTAAAGGCGAGCTCGTCTCGTAGTGCGGATAAACAATGAATACTGAAGTCGTAATCCTAGTCGTTACGACTTGAAACACGACTATGATATTTGCGATTTGCGTGCACTTCCGATTACGAGTCAGAATTATTCTGCCACAAAGTTATGGCATTTTACGATTTGCAAACGTCTATCAAATCGTTTTTATCATGGATGTCCACCAATTCATTCTGGTAGTTGAAGTCGGAGTCGGAGTCGGAAAGCTGCGCAACCTCTCTATTATCTAATCAATATCTTGCAAACTGTAGTGGTAATGATGGCAAAGTTGCATATATTATGAAGTAATCTAATTGTCTTTTAATTATCATCAACGTTCGAGAGCAAGAAGAAGAGAACTGAATAAGGGGTTTTGATAGAACGATGTCAGGGTGTGCGCTTTAGGCGGAGAAGCTAGGAAAGATGCACGTCGTATAAACAATGAAATGGCCCGATGTAACATTTTCCAAACGTTCCCCATTGTGAGTGCTCCGTACTGGGTTTTCGCAATGGCCCGGTTTTAGGCCTAAGACAACGATGACAAAAATTGAAAATCCTTCAAAGTTAGACTACGCTGAATATATCAGAGGTCCTTAGCCTTCTCTTCCTTTGCCACCGTGTGTAGTACGCGGTGACGAAGGGGAGCGGGCATTCAACTCTTCAGGATGAGTGTTACTCTAAATTCCCACTTACCTGTCCCATTCCTGAACTCGGAAAAAATTACTAAATCCTCAATTGAAGATAATGGGGTGGGGGTATGATCAGAAACAGTAATGTCCTGTCCACTTACTTGTCCCACTCCCGAGCCTGGCAAAGAATGACAACGTGCGATATCTTCAACTAAGGATTTGGCCACTTTTTCCGAGTTCAGTAATGGGACAGGTAAGTGGGAATTTAGAGTATGTCAAAGGTACAAATATCGCTTTTTTCGCAACAAAAACAAAAACAAATGTAGCCTCTATTGTATGGGCATAAATTTCCTGGAACCTCATTCACGAAACTCTCTTAACTTACGGGAGTGCGAGTCCATTCATTCGCGGGCAACCTATTGTTCACTATCAGGCTGACAAAGGATTTGCCTGTCCTTAAAGTTACGGGGGCTTTGTGAATAGAGAGTTTTCGCAAAGCCCCCGAAACGCCAACGCGAAAGCCAAACCCATTGTTCGATGCCACGAAGACAGCACCGAACAAAAGGATAGTCCTACATGTACAATGTATAGACGTTCGCGTTGGCGTTGGGGGGGGGGTGCAAAAACTCATATACTAAGGTCCCCAGGCAGAGACGAGAAAAGAGCGCCACATTGTGGACTAAAACATGAGCCAAGCAGACGTACGTATCAAGGGGCCCTGTGCAATTAGTGAATACTGAATACTTCCCGGGAATCAGGCGACATGCAAGATCACGTGCCTTTCCGTTCCATTTACTTGGAGTGTTCGACGCTCATCACAGATCGGAGATTAATGCGCAGTCGTCTGCTCATTTAATCTCGTTCTGTCCATGTGGAAGAGATCATCATTGCCCCAGGTATTCCAAACTCTCCGCCGGGTTCAGGAGGTTGAAAATGAAGAAATGGTGTCCAAAGGTGAAGCTGAGGAACGATATTTCGTTGAGTCGATATCACATTTTGTACTTAGTAAAGCATGAAAAGGGTCAGCTTACATAGTCTCGGTCTACAGCTGGAGGAGCAGGGGCGGATACAGAGGGGGTGTTCTGGGGGTTGGACCCCCTCGGCGACCAAAGATAACGATTTTTTTATCGCTAAACATCAACCATCTCGCTTGTAGCGTAGCGCCTGCCCGTGTCTTTGATGTAATCCTGGGGATGATTCTAGGACATTTACCACCCGGACACTTACGCTGAATGGGTCAATGTCGTCCTGGGTATACCTTATGTTTACCCAGGATTATTCTGGGTAATCATTTTCTTTACCCAGGATCATCCTGGGTAAACATAAGGATCCTCAACTTTACCCAGCTTGGGAGTTCCCGCCGAATCATGCTNCTATTTTTCAGTAAAGAACAGTACAAAACCGTGCGGATAAACAATTCTAAGCAAAAAGAACATATTGTTCATCAGATACCACTGCAAGAACATAGTTTGCTACCAAATGTATGTTCTCATTTCAGACTGCAGTTATTCAACCCTTCTTTTCAGCTGAATTAGTTTCTCCTTAATTGTCCAGCGGCCACCTTTGGGGCTTGGTCGCTATTCTTTCCTTAATTGCTTGTTTGCCCTGTCTACACAGGCTATGTAGTTCTACATTCGGGTTTCAGCTCAGTCTTTTCTAGAGTTTCAGATTGTAAAGTTCCACTTGAAAAAGACCCCGGTTGGGGTCGCAAATTCGTGAATTCTGGAGATTGACTTCTTGTTTATTCTCATTTCAGAAGATTCTTCAATGTGTCCACAGTAATCAGAACAGCACCTCATGTTTTGTAATGCTCCGAACACTTACCCCCCAGACATTTACCCCCTAGGATACAGTCGTTGCATCGATGATGCGACGAAATTCTATTCCCTTGCTTGGGACAACTGTTGCCTTACTATTCTACTGCATGGGATCTGTTGCCTTACTATTGTACTGGTGCTGCATTGTGTATGCTTGTACTCATTCGAAATGTCTAAGAGGCGTGGCACTGGACTGGCTGAGGCTGCCAGTAAGAACAGGAAGATCACACTGTTCACGAAAATGTTTGTATACGGCTTTCTCAACCTCAGATGCCGGGAAATCGGGTCTCAGAGGCTTCTAATTTTCAAAATTTTCCTGGGGGGCCTGGGGGGGGGACCCAGACCCCTGCCAAACCGGCGCCGAAGGCGAGTGAGAGTCCTGGTACCTCTACCATCAGAACCCACCCCTCGAGAAAATCCTGGATCCACCCCTGATGAGTGCCGAACTCTGGTTGGTACCACGAAAGCCCGCAGTACACGCGGCAACTTTTGTTGCTCATTGACCCCAATGTTTGTCACCACGATATTTGCCTCGCGAGTTAATGGTTTAAAGCTCCACTGTATTGAATTTTACGATATTTTCAAAATGTTAGAAGAGTGCAAACAGAGGTCTCATAGCTCGGAAGGTTGCCACGAAAATGGCTAATGGCCGCTCCACCCGATCAAATGTTTCATCCAATGGGGAGCATCGTTTGGTTACATGATGACTTATAGAGCAGAGGTGACATCTATAGAGGTTCGAGAGATGCGGTTCACCAAGCACGGCCAATCACACCTTGAATCGTCATGAATAATAGGTGGCATCCGTGTACCATAAGTTGAAACCCACGCGTATATTCTCGCGTGGTCTGCTTAACCGTTGTTCCCCATTTTCTGAAGATGCTCAATAAATGCCTACACGCGGGTTCATACACACTGAAACCCCAAACGGGCGGGAATCTGAATTTCCAAAAAAATGGATGAAAATGTTGTAAAATTCAATACAGAGGGGCTTTAAGGTAGCATTTTAGCATCATCTTTCGAATATCTAATGCCGAATACAATTTGAGATGTGTCAGACGAAAGAGAAATGGTATAAGGGGAAAGAAATATGAATTGTGAAATAAGGAACAATGTGGCATTAAAGCCGTCTTGATGATGAGAAATGTCATGTGAAAGTAACAAAAACGCTGCTTCAGCAAACAGAATTCGCTGCAGAATAACATTCGCAAACAATACATAAGCACATTCCATGCAGCTATACGCTAATATCGATCGAACATGAGGCGATTTGGTTGTGATTTATTGCTGACATTGAGGACCGCCTGAACGAATATTGTGGTAACAGATCTATTAATATTGCAGAGGGTTTATATTTAACTGCACGCCGGCAGTTTGGTGACGATCGGTGTGAACGCTGCAGTAGACGTAGTTATTTTCAGATGAAGTTGTGTAACAAAACGTACGTCTTACGTAATGTTGTGGCAGTTAGCCTCTTCTTGAGCAACATAAAAAACAACAAGTCATGCAGACCAAGAATGCTTCTAAAGTAGGACACTATTTGCTTTCGGCATCATTGTCTCACAGGTCGGCGCTAAGCGGCGCTCGGTATGCACGCACCAACGTGTGCCCGTGCGCGGCGCATCACGCCAAAATTGGTTAGTTTCTAAATACGCGAGCCAAATCACAACTTGAACTGGTTAATCACGTGATCTACTGCGAAACGAACGTAAATCCTAGGAAAATAGCGATATGAGGCTTATTTCTTGCAAACTTTGCAAATAATTGACTGATATTTCATTTATGATGAGATATTGTCATAGATATGATATTGTTGAGAAGAAAATGATGATATTTGGGTTATGAACATGGACATGGACATGAACTGGGGAATCGACCGCCATCTTGAAAATGCAACAAGTAGTCCCAAAATTTCCCATGACGCCTTGAGCGCTCGGTGACAGGTCAGTGCGAGGTACGAGCGCTACATGTACCTGTCGTGGCAATGCTTTCGGCATATGACGAACGTGCACAAGGTACTTCATAGACCGAACACTGTCCTGATTAAAAATACTAGGACAGACGCAAGCAAATGCATAAAACCATCATGGCGCCCGCTCGTCTATATTTAGTTCCGGAGAATGCATTGCTGTAGAATGCTGTAGAATGACGTCACGAGCCGGAATTCCGGCTCAGATCATTTGGTTTCACCGGTCTTCGAATGCAAGCTGCCCAGGAAACCGGGTACCAGTCTAGGTACTTCACAACATGGCGCTGCTCGCCATGAAAGAAAACTGCAGTAAAATTCCCAAAACTAGACGAAAGCATCTGCGGACACCGGAAAAAAGCAAAATTATTGACGCTACTGAAGTTTTTGGATCGAGGATTTCTTAGATTGCAGGCACGTTATTTCATTCAGATCCACGAAAAAAACGCGAAATCTAACATCGTTACAAAAAAATGTGTTGTACCATGATGACTACTCACGTGACTATCATGTGACATTCACCTCCAGTACTAGCTAGAGGCTGTCGACATACGTTGCTTTTGCAACAGCGATCAACTAAAGTTCTACTGGTCTGCGGGCGCCACTATACCGCGATCCAGTTGCTCTTTTTTCCGATCGTTGTCGACGTACGCTAAAAATTTCAAGTAATTGCCGTCAGTTCCATCATGTCGAAGGCGACATACGCTACATAGGCTTTACAGTCTAGACATTGTCATCCTGAAGATACCATATAGACCCCTGGGCCGTTTATTACTGTACGGTCCGAAGTACCGAGTGCATGAGCGAACGGCTTGCTCTTTATCGAACAGATGTAAGCCTTGTGAAGCCATTATTCTGACATGTTATCGCACGAATGATGTTTTTACGAGTTTTATTCTGTGCTTCGTTCACCTTCGTTCAATGACATTCTTCATGTTCTAGAGTTCATTCACCTCCCTTTCTTCTCCACTGACGAAAGGTAAAGAGGCAACCGTCGGTTAACAAAGTACTGATTGGCGACGGGGAATTTTGACCAAACTGGTGTCACAGTAAAGAACGTCCTCAGGAAAGAGTATCCACCTCGTTTGCGCCTTGACGGATTAGGAGGCAAATGGCGCTGCAGAACCCAACCATCGCAGATTAAAAGGTGCAGGGGTCTGAACAGAGGTTTTCCAGTTTGGGGAAATCTCGGAAAGTACTAGCTATCTTGTTGAAAATTTCATGGTTGACACTATGGTCCATATCATTGATCATGACACAATACCAACCGGCTCATCCTATTGTTTCACAGCACCTTTAACAATGCTATTATGTTTTGTTCCCCAGTTACGGACATTCTTGCACCTGCCGGGTTCAGTACACACTTCGGTTAAGTGCCCAGGATAGCAAAGTCCTACGTACATTGTATTTTCATCAAAGAAACATTGTTCAAAGAGCATAAAAAGCATTTGATATACATGTATGTATTCGTCGTCAGCCAATCATGCGCTTCCGGTGTGGCTCATTAGTTCGAAGTTTCATGTTACATCACAGAAAGAAAAGTAATCATGATGCTGACCCTTGCCATCCATTGAACATTCTATACCAACTGCGGTGCTACCTTTCCGTGATATTCACAGGTTGGTTGATTTTAATGTTGATGATGTTGGAAGTGCTGGGTGTTAGTCCAGTGTTACTAGAGAGGTTGCGCAGCGGCCAGACTCCGACTCCGACTTCAACTACGAGAATGAATTGCAGTCCGCTATGGACATCCTTGATAAAAACGATTTGATAGAAGTTTTCAATTCGTCAACATCATAAATTGAAGGCAGAAAAATTTGGCTTTATAAATCGGAAATGCGGATAAATAATGAATATTGAAGTCGTAATCCTGGTCGTTACGACTTGAAACACGACACTATGTATTTGCGATTTACATGTACGTGCACTTCCGATTACGAGTCAAAATTATTCTCACTGCCACAAAGTTATGGCATTTTACGATTTGCAAACGTCTATCAAATCGTTTTTAACATGGATGTCTAAAGCGGACTGCAATTCATTCTGGTAGTTGAAGCCGGAGTCGGAGTCAGAAAGCAGCGCAACCTCTCTACTGTTGACATCAATCCCTAAATACCGAATGCTGTGTCGATATTATGGGTAAATGCATAAAGGAAAGGAGTTCTGAATTTTGTCAGCACATCGACGTTTTCCACGTTTATAGTTTTGGGATGGCTATTTCTCCAAGTTTTTCTAACCAACTCAACTGTCCAATATGGTTAAACCTATTGAAATAAAACTGACATCCCGGTCCTGATCAATTTCGCACACATCAAAATGCGTCCATTGTATTGGACCTGGTTACAATGTGATGCCCTCTATTGTAGCGTACTATGATCCCCATTGCAATTCAACGTTGTATTTCACCATTTACAGTAGAAAACCTCCCGTCCAGTAACCAGCACATGTTTTTCCAGCAAATACATGTAAAATGGTCAATGACAACCAAGTTATTGGCTGGTATTCATAAAAGTTAGCAAATGCCTTTGCTTAAGTTTTGCAGAGCAGTGCCCAATGTAAATGTACTACATTTAAATGTGCCTGCATTTTGGGGCCTGTCATTTCGTCTTTTTAAATTCTCTGGCTTCATCGTTGTTGGGGGCCATGCCGTGGACAATTAAGACTGTACATTGCATTGCAGACTACCTACATTGTATCTTTTATTTGAAAAAGTTGAAAATAAATATGAAGCCAGACATTTGATTTTTTTCGTCTTTTGATGGGGGGGGGGGGGGTNTGGACGAAACAGCAGTATGACGCGTGTTGGTCGACGGTTGAAAAGTAAATGGTTGGCTTGATCCTGTAGTCAAACTAGTGCCATGGTAACTCAAGCTGTCGAGATGTGCATTCCTTAGTGATTGGTTATTGGCGGGTTGCAGGTGCATATCAGAAAAGGACGTTTCACTGGAGGGGATGGACCAAGTTGAGGCCAGAACGCAGTTCACGACACCTTGGCCCGTATTCTAGAAGCCTCCTTAACTCTGAAAGGGAATTAGCCGTGGCAGTCAAAATGACACTATAAATAATTTCGTAGCCCACGAAATTCACAATTTCAAAACTACAAATTTCGTATTTTAGCGGATTATCCCTCGGTAAGCCTACATTGCGTTCTAAATGCTATTCGAAGGCAGCAAAAGCCACAGCAGTTGTGCAAATATGCATTTAGTAGGCAATAAATTTCCGATGTGAGTAAAGTAATAGATTCAAGATGGCGGAGTTTGATTTTCTATTCAGACACCTTGACTAGCACGACCAATTCGCTTTAAGGTTCACTTTAAGCTTTTGTATTCTGCCCTGCAAACAATATAGCTAAAAGCTAGACCTCAGAGTTAAGGAGGCTTCTAGAATACAGCCCATAATTCACCTCGGTGCATCACTTCTGATAAAATACGGCCTACATGTATTTTTGCTATTGCTATATTTTTGACACAACCTGTACGAGAATAAACTGCGTTGGGGCATCTCAGTCTCGCGAATCCGCTCCCATTCCAATAAAGATGTAACACTTTTTATTCACGGAATGCAGGAGTTTCAAAACACATAGCTTTTTTTTACTTTTTATACATTCTCCTTCATCAGGCTTATTAAAAGTTGGCCGAAATTAATGGAATGCTATTTATCAAACGCTTACTTTGATCAAAAAGTGCTTTTATTACATCTTTATACAACATTCGGGTTTTTAGAGGGCGGCTAAAAATGGCCGACGTAACCTTTGACCTTTAGGCAACCTCATTTATAGGTTTACAGACGCGATCAATGTACACTGTATACACAGCACTAATTCATGGTGGCGAGATTGATTATGCCGGATCTTGTGTCAATGCATGCTCGACGAGACTGTTCAAATCTATCTACATGTATTTCAATGATGTACGTTACCACTTAGGCATCATCAGGACGGTTGTTACACATAAAAGAATGAGTTGAAGCATGTTACCTTACCAGATGAAGGGTCAGTCACGCTATAGCAGCGCGTTGAACTTCTCAAGTGATGAAAAGTATTTAACATAGTATCCATCCTGAGAATATCAGGCGTTCTTACTGCTCGCTCCCTTCGTCACCGCAGACAAACCCCTGAGGACATCCGCCCGATTTGCTGGGGTATTTGGCGCGCAAGAAAATGCGCCCAATCAGCGAACGCCATTTCTGAGTCACCTTAAGATGACAGGCATTACACATAGATTGTATCGTAGTGTCACGCACAACACAGTGCTGAAGTACCTCAGCTTCCCCACCTCACCCTAACTAGAGATCAGTTACACGTATACATGTATAACGGCCCTTGTAATATTCACAGCCAAGCAGCTGACATTGGTTATTCCGACCCATGCCGGCAATTAACCTACTTACACCGCTCCATTCAACCTGAGTTGAGTTCAGCCTATCATGCATTCATCGCACAGAATGTATCATTCTCAGGCCAAACAGATACGCCGCTCTGAGTTATTTCATGTTGACCTGCTGGGTCAGCTTTGTTCAAACCTGCGTAGTTCATGTGTATCAATCACCGGCCAACTTGGGATGAGATGGTGGGGATGAACATTTGCTGGAATGGCTTTGATACTCCACGGATTCCGGCGAATGTCGGCAGGGGTTTGTGGGAGCGAGGTGAAAACCCCTGCTGTGGGAGGATGATAGTATCAGTCCAACCTCGGTGTTATCAGTGGCTTTATATAGGTTGGACAGGACACCAGTCTCATCAAGGTGGGGAGTAGTCTCGAGCGCCCAGACCCTGTATATGCATAGGCAAATACGAGCGTCTGGGTTTTACAGGTCGCATTCCGTTGTAATGGGTGATTTTATTTCAACACCCATCGCTGATTGGCTAATCAGGGACAGAGCTAGTCATTCATTCCCATCCGCCGATTCCTCCCATTTGAAAATCGCAATCCGGCTGCTGATTGGGCAAGAGAAGTGATCATGTGATCTCATCATGGCGACGACCATATAATGTCAGTTGGGACTTCTCGACCTCGTCTTCCATACGGATACACAATTCCTGCTCAGTTTTCAGCCTGAAATTCAACTCCAGTAAGTTGATGCTGTCCAGTACGCCTGTCTCAGATCACTTCACCAATCGATTCATTGCCAGATTCAGACATTTTGGAAGGTTGTGAGGTGAAATATAATCCAATAATGGATGCAGCCATCTTATGTCACGTGACCTGCTACAGCATTACCCACAATGCACTAGTGTAACAGTGGAAATGTCGGTGTAACCCACGTAGTTTGCGGAGTGTATTGAACGGCTGGGTGTCCGAGACTAGGTGGGGAGGGATACAGAGTCACCTCATGCATACTGTGGCACTTTAATACAACTCGTCAGAGAAATTACGACGAGCGGAGGAGCTCAATTTCTCCCAGTGGATTTCATGGTTACGAAGGCGGACTGTTTACACTGCCAGTTCTGAACACCGCATAACAGCATTAACTGGATCGCCGTGGTTTTTTGCTCAGGAAACCACGATCAATATGGCTTTTGCCTACGGCCCCGTCACTTTCTCATTAGTCGCTCGAACACATAACTCGTCGTACATGCAAGCTACAGCCGTGGCTTCGGTAATCGGAAGCTTTGGGACATTGTAGATGAAAGCTTTGGGACATTGTAGATGAAGCCATTATCTCTGTTGTCTGTCGCAGTTAGCACTGAATTAGATGAATTTCCTCTCCTACCTCGAACACCTCAACAACCTTTGAAACAAACGATGTACCTGTCAGCGGCCAGCTGATGATGATGTGGTGTAAGACGTTTTGGTGATGCATGGATTTACCAAAAAACGCGGCGTTTTTATCCACGTTTCGTTCAAAAGAATAGCCAGGTTTCGCAAATCTGACAAAACTCGAAGTACGAAATACGAAAATCAACTTCATTTCCAGGACCTAATGTTTTTCTAGAGATGGTTGGGACCACAAATGTCCCTGCTGCCGGTGGGTTTTTTAGCATATCATGTAAGACCGAGAGAGTTATGGTGCATCGCGAATTTTTTATTTTCCACTTCGTATCTACGAAGTGGAAACGAAAGATAAATTTCAAAGTTTAATATACACCGTAACTCTATCGGTCTATAAACGTCATACGCTAAAGTACATGTACGCTCTTGCAGCAGGCGATATTTGTGGTACCAACCATCTCCTGAAATACATTACGTCATGCAAATAAAATCCAATTTCGTATTTCGTACTTCGTGTTTCGTCAGAATTGCGAAACCTCACTAATACATGTAGTTCATACATGTAGATATACGTAGTAGGCTACGCATTTTGTGTAACAGAATGCCCCCACCCCACCCCTAAAAAACGGAAACGAAACTTCCTCAACCCTGAGGCCAAAACTGTTATATCAATGAATGCAGAATCTCTCTCGAAAAAGGTATCCTGATTCGGGTGTATAAAAAACAAATAACAAATAACTAACACCCATGACCCAGGTAAAAAACAGATATTCCAGACCAAGGTTTGATGATGTAAGGGATACCGCAGTGTTAGCGGATGGGTAGTGGGTGATGTCGAATTTTATTCACCAAATGTGCATACTCTAAACTCCCACTTACCTGTTCCATTCCTGAACTGGGAAAAAATGACTAAATCCTAAGTTGAAGATAATGGGGTGGGAGTATGGTCAGAAACAGTAATGTCCTGTCCACTCACTTGTCCCACTCCCGAGCCTGGCAAAGAACGACAGCGTGCGATATCTTCAACTTAGGACTTGGTAATTTTTTCAGAGTTCAGGAATGGGACAGGTAAGTGGGAGTTGAGCGTATAGTTGGATGGTATAAGTTTGCTAATTTTGAAGAAGGATTAGACGATTTTTTTGTCTCCGAGTTCACCCAGGGCTACCTTCAGATGAAATCTGGAGCCGGTTACCAAACGTCGGGCATAGTTGAACAGATGGAATGATGGAGTGACAGACTGACGCCACTGAATAGAAGAGCACGAGTAAGAAGATGTCAGTTCTACAAGGTTGTGATGATAAAGTTTGATTTTTATGTCCCATGTTTGACCGTAGCGTTGCGCACGATAATCCTTATGTCATCTGCATCTATCGTTACGCTTTATAACATGTACTACATGTAGATGTACATGTTCATGTACATGTACACCCTTAGTCAATAATAAATGCCCAGCTAATTTTCCGGCACATCTCAATGAATATTTTTCGTAGCCACGTTTTCTTTTCATACGCATAATATAGGGCCACTAGGACACCTTTTAAGACCATAAAACTTGAAATCATTACACAACTGTGTTTTTTGGCAAAAGTTTGAAATTTGGCCAAAATATCATGTTTTTTTAATACTCACGTGTTCGGGTTGAAACTGGCACTGTTTTGAAGCCAATTTTTTAAAATTCAAAATTGAGCAACTTTGTGACGATTTATGATGATTTTTCTGTGGAATAAAATCCCCGCAATTCCAGTTGACTCCAAGCCACATTTTATCAATACCGCGATCACGTGCCCTAATTCAGTAAGTCTATTGAAGGCCTATTCAAACCGGGCCTATTCAAACATTTATGTTGATCCCAATAACACGTTACGCAGGTGTTTATGACTGCCACAAGGCCTGTCGGTCACCAAGTTGGCCTGTTGTGAGACACACGATTCATAATTTCACAAGGGGCCTATTACTCCATGCCAGTCGCTCCTTTTGTGGTCGAGAGGCCAATAAATATTCACGACTGGGTAGATGCTAAAACCCTCTGCCTTGAGTGCGTGGAACGAATGGCAAGAACTGGGAAAAACCATTTTACAAAATCATCTGTAACTTTGCTTTAAATGGGAATTTTAGCATTCATGCTAGCATGATATTTTGGCCAAATTTCAAACTTTTGCCAAAAACACAGTTGTGTAATGATTTCAAGTNTTGATCTAAGAAACTAGGCCTACCAAGAAACTGCATCCAAATCAGTGAGCCGTGTGAAGTGATTTTCCATGTTTGCATGGTTGTCATGGCAGCCTCCTCCATGTCCTCCTCCCTTTACGTCACTTCCGGTTGTTTTATAGGAAGCGTGTATATACTTCACAAAATTAGGGTCTGCAGCTAAAACTACTGGCAGGCCAGCATCGAATTATTTTGGTATCATGTTTCTTCTCGAAAGATTCTCCGCCCATTGATATATGTAGGTTTTGGCCTCAGGGTAGTGGAAGTAGGCTATGCTTGCCTGTTGTTTTCTGGAGCGCCCTGTATTTCTCCATTATCTCACCTGCGATTGCTGGGAAGCATTATGGCAGAACCTCTACCAACACCTTTTCCCTATCACGGAAACGTATAAATCTGCCCAACATTTACTGATACTCGAAGTCATGATTACACCATAGATTCTACCAAGAATATACTCTCTTTTACACATTCAGAGGTCAGTCCTTGAAATCGCCGATGGTGTAGATGAATTATGATTGACAGGTCATGTGGGTAAATTCCGATCTCCTATTGGCCATGACTGTGGTAGGAGTGCTCTTAACTTTTTGAGGTGTGCAGAAATGTGATTCCCCTAACAAATCCAAAGCCAACAGACCATACACTGTTACGGGGGGTCGTTGATGTTTTTTGAAAGCCAAATGCATGTCATTTTCAGGTTTGTTTTCCTAATATCAGACAAGCATTTCATGTTATGATCGTTCCCCTGTGAACCAGGAAACTGAACCTGAAAATGACACTAAGATCTACACTTCACACCTCAGAAAGTTCCCACCACAGTCATGGCCAATAAAAGAACAGAATTTATCCACATGACCTGTCAATCATAATTCATGTACACCTTGGGTAGTTTTCAGGACTGACCTCTCAATGTGTAAAAGAGAGTATAAGTACCAAGAATATACAACTCCGAATATGTGCCAAAAAGTGAGTTTACTAATTTGCCTCTGGTGACCCTGTAACCGAACGGATCTTAATTTGTGAAGGATTTTTGTGTAGAGAAGATCTTTACGAACAAAATGACACCTCCCATAGTTATATGCACTCAGAAATAACCGAGCTACAGAGCACCATATTTTCGACAAACTGATATTGTACTTGATCTCAGGGTCGGGCACTCTGACCTATACAACAAATCCATGGTTTCACCAAAATTTAAAAAAATGTGTATGCCAGTAATATGTCTGTAACTTTACATAAGAATATTGATGATATTCTAAATAATACAATTCAGTCAATAACCGTTAAATCTAGACACTGGTTATTTAATTAGAAGGTCTATAATTACCGTACGCCCTCTATTATCAGAAAAAGTAACTTAATGCCCACCCTTTTGATTGATTACCAAGTCGTCATTCTCGGTACTTCTTGATTCTACCGATAGATTTCACAACTGTGTGTACACAGACTCCCGAGACGCAAAGTTATTGGTTTCATCGATTTTTCACTGGTGTCATAGCCACGGCAAGGCCGAGATTCGAGGTTGAGTATAATAGAGTCTGTAATCTTTCAATGCAAGGCTGACAGCCGAATTATACTGAACGCGACAGAGATAACGGTATAAAGTTCTGCCGTCATGTGGAAAGTTGAACGCCGTTGTGATAGAATATAATGCCCCCGTCTTTCTAATGTCCCCTGTATTGTTTGTCACAGGATTAAGGGTCTTGGTCTCTTTCGAGTCCAATTCAACGGTGCCGCTTAATGGGTGGCGTCCACTAGAGCGCCGACAACATTAGGAAGGGTTCGGGAAGCAAATGTGTCATTTCGGCATTGCTTCCGCATCAAGTCCTATTGGTCGTTTTACCCTTTCCCGAACGTGCAGAAATGCCGGGAACTGTTCAGGAATGATAAAGACAATGAACGGAACCTTTCAAGAATATGCGGAGAGGTTGCCGAATGAATGCGGATTCACTAAATTTGCATTCGGCGTCTTGTCCGCGCCCTAGTGGACGCTAGGTTTTATCCGTATTTGTATTGTTGGG
>NMRB01003426.1:26107-61745 GCA_002633025.1 Notospermus geniculatus | reverse complement strand
TTTTGTCGAACTTTGACCTCTGTGACCTTGAAAAGTAGGTCAAATCAAAAACCCGTTATATATGTTATGTATCCTTATTACATACACCTATGATAAAAATTTGGAGAAGATCTAGTCATTAGTTCAGGAGTTATTGCACTTTTTGTGTTTTCGGTTTCCGCCACCTGGTGGCCAAGCTAAGAGTCGAATCGGACCGAAACTTGGTGTCATGGGTCATCTGACCTAGGGGTATATATGTACCAAGTTTCAGATCAATAGCTCTGGCGGTTACGAAACGTGCCCTGCTAACGGAACACGACGACGGACGACGGACGACGACGGACGCACAACCATTGTATAAGCTCACCACGGTGAGCTAAAAATTCACCCATTTCATGAACGCTTATGTGATGGAGTTAAAAGAATAGTGCTGGTACAAACTACCCAAAGCTTCGTTAGCATGCAGTGTATCTAGTAGTCTCGCGCAACCAGCCCCTCGGTCATACTCCGAGGTCGCCAGACTGAGGGTCTGGCACGGAACGCAATTCTCATTGAATTTGCTAATTCCGAAAATTCAAAATAAGGGGAGCTTCGCTGATTGGCTAGTCGCTACCAATGCGTCATGGATCTCAAAAGTTGGTGATGTAGGCTGCAGGAGGAATAATGGCGGCGCCCAGAGAACTCGAAGCGTGAAAATTAGCGAGGTGAATCGCCTCAATTTGTGTTGTCAAGTCAATTTATAGTGTCTTTCATTGGAATTTCAGACAGGTGTGTATACATTTTTTCGATTGGGGACGAAATTGTGGTATAAAAAGTGGGGTAGGGCTAATAGCAAGGGCTACAAAATACTCGCAAGCTGATGCTTTTTGCATTGATTGTGCATTTTGTTCTACGTCATCGGCGGTAGACTGTCCGCCATGATGGTTTTACAAGTCAAAGTAACCATCCGGACCAGACTCTAAAATTGGAAATTTATTGGAAATTGCACGAGTCTGGTGGCACGAGACTACATGTATGTATCTAGAAAAGCTCAAATGAACATTTCAACGCAGTTCAGTGAGTGAGTAGTTGTTAAGGCAAGCTTTCTACCACACGTTCTAACACCAACCTGTTCATTCATTGAAGAGAGCTGAAGTTACAAACAAGGAATATGGTCAAAATGACTTGATTTCCTGCAGTACAAGAGAGCAACCTTTCGGCTTTCAAGCGCAACTTCACCTAAGAGTTCTCTTTCTTGCTCAAACTGGCTCTCTACATGTATGGGCAACTCTGCCATTAAAAACTGTCGGCAGCTGGTTTTGTCTCTGATCGTAGTGTAAGCCCAATGGAAACCAACAGTGGTGAATTGCCCATTGAGAGCCACCTTGTAGGAGAAAACTCAGAACTGCCTTCAGCCTAGGTGCCATGAGTTCCAAATATTCACAATAAATGGAGAGACACTGGTTCATGCCACAAGTCAAATAGGCCTACTTACCGATACTTGAAATGCTTCGTTATTTTTCTCCAAATCCTTCACATGATTTTTTGCCGACTGTAGCTCGGATTCCAGGCGTTTTTTCTCATCTTGTAACTGACAGAGTTCAGTTTCCTTCACGTTTTTAATGTTGGCCTCCATGGACCTTAACTTGTATTCCCCAGACTGTTTCTCTTGCTTCAAGTCCACGGAGAGATTGTTGAGCTGGATCTGCAGGTTGTTTATCTGAAATGAACAACAAATACACTCAGTATTCTCTTTATCGTTGGTCTACTTGGAATGGGTAAGAACCAGCATGGATTATGCTCTATCCACTACCTTCTACAAACCTCAAAACCAACTCTAACTCTGGGTAAACAGTGTAGGCCTACTACACATATCGATTCTAATCTAATACACATCGTCTGATCCAATATAACACGGCCGTAATGTCATAAAACCTGTATATACATTTAACTGTTAACAGAGTTATTTTAAACCAATGTTTTCCAATGAGATTCAATCAGATTAAAAACCAATGATGCAAAAACAGCTGGTGATACAATTCAGTTTTTTGCAAGAAATCGCTGTGGAACTTGGTGATGTCACATTTTTTGAAAAATCCAAGATGGCTGCCAAATCCAGGATTTCTGTGCATATTAAGTATTTCATTTGCTGACAGTACCTGCTTTGATGCCTGGTCTAGATCTTCTTCTACTTTCAGCTTTTCCATGTTTAAGCTCTTGAGCTCCTCCTGGTGGATTTGATGCATGTGTTCCTTCATCTGTAAGAAAAAAAAGGTTTTCAGCATCATCAATCCATCACGGCTACCAGAGTGGCACATTGGAAACATCGGCACAAGTATTTTGTACATGTATTTGTATTGGATTTTATCGCCAGGGCCGAAGCATTATTGGCCGTGGTAAGTATGGAAGAGGCCATCTTTAGCTTCTCATGTTCCTCACTTGGTTGGGGTTTTTTTTACTTGCCCTTGCAAAGGCACAAGGTACAAGGCACCATGGCTTACTATATGCAGGCCTTTTCGTTTGACGGGCACTAAAATGTGCATGCGCCTTGCAAACAATATAATTTCTATTGTTTGCGAGGCGCATGCACATTTTCGCGCCCGTCAAACGAAAAGGCATGTATATGGCCCGGACTGGATTCGAATCTGGGACCTTCCGCTTGCGAAGCGGATGTGATAACCACTAAGCTATCAAGGCGAAGGGTTAACCCTACCTTCTGCATATTTTCTCTCTGCTGTCTCATCTCTTCTTCAAACTCGCCCCGTTCTTTTTCCAGCATCTGCGCCAAACTTGCATCGTCTGCTCGACTTGCCGGCCGTGACCTTGACCTGTGTTGCTCCAGTTCCAACTCGTCCATGAGACGAGCTCTCTCGACGAGGAGGTAGGCGATTTGTTCGCTGGTTGAGCTGTGAGCGATATCTTCCAGTCCCTGCTGGGAGAGCATCTCGGCCGTTTCCTCGTTTTGGTAACCTGAGGGAAATTTGAAGGATCACATTGAAGTACTGATTGAGCTCAACATTGATTTACTTCTAGCTCAGGGCCAACGTGCCAACCAGTAGGCCATAAAGGAAATCCTCCTTCCACGGGTTAAGCCGTGCCATATTGTAGCTGCAAGGGGTTCAATGCACCATCTCCCCATCCTGGACCGCCATGTGTATAGACAAATCCCAAATTCCCAGATCTGCGCACTTCCGCCGAAATCGTAAACAGAACCTCGACCTGAAACCAGCTGACGTGACGCAATCCATGATTCAGCAATGGTTGACTCTGACGCAATGTCATCGAAGTCACCGTCGTCACATGGTCGTGGGGTTCTCTGCGTCACGTCATTCAGTTTCAGACCAAGGTTCTGTTTCTGCGGAAGTGCGCAGATCTTTCTCGTTTTCGTCAATTTGGGATTTGTTTATTGGCTACGTCAAAAGACTACGCGAGCGATGTCACAACCCTTGGAAGATGCCATCTTCCCTTCGGACAAAGATGACTCGTCCTCGAATCACTTAGCGCCACTCTGCGTCTCAGTGCCGAACTACTTTTCCAGGATCAACTGGGAAGGTCACCACATGTATTATACGCGCTGGTCACCCATCCAAGGACTGACCGCGCTCACGTTGCTTAACTTCTAGCTGCAAGGCCAGGCCAACGTGCCAACCACGAGGCTATAAAGGAAATCCTCCTTTCATGGCCTGTGGGTTAAGCAGTGCCATATTCCACTTTCTTTCTACGACGAAATGAACCACTGACCTGAGAGTTCATTCTTGACTGCCTCTAGTTCCTCCTTCAGTTGTTCGTTCTCGGTTTCAAACTCGAGCGTCAGAGCCTCTCTTTCATCTGAAAGCTGTCGAATGTGCTCGACGTAATTCTCCACTTCTTGCATCTCCTGCGCCTGTTGCTGGCGAAGCTCTTCAATATTTTCCAGGGTGGCTTTAAGGCTCGCCTGGAAAAACACAAAGTATAAAACTTTACATCGTTACTGAAAGTTTGTTGATGTGACACACTGTTTTTTTTGGCCAAAGTAACATCACTGGGAATTTCTCCATATAAACCGTTCTCAAATTGACGTAAACGACAAAGATCTGCGTACTTCAACTGAAATCAACCTCGGTCTGAAACTGAATGACATGACACTGACAACCCCACGACAGTGAATTCGAAGACGTTGCGTCAGAGTTGACCATAGCTGAATCAAGGGCTGCATCATGTCACCAGGTTTCAGATTGAGGTTCTGGTTGAGATTTCGGCAGAAGGGCACAGATCTGCAAATTCGAGAATCATCCACATGCATTTGTCCCATCAAATTAGCACCTGGGCCGACAAGCCATGGGTGGCAGATCTGGCTAGTGACAACCTTCCGCACCAATTGGTTTGAGGAGGCCTTAACAAACCTGCGACTCCAGATAGAGCTGCCATAAATGAAGGAGCTTCTCTTCCACAGATGCTCGAGCGTCGAGGCCATCTTCAGTCAAAGTTTTTGAGTGATCTCTTTTATATTTGGCACATCCTGTAAGAAGAAAGGACAATTTGATTATGGACAGCAGGAACTTTGACTGAACATGTTGAAGGGGGGAAACACAGACATGACAGATGGTTTTATGACCGAGTCTACTTGATCTAGCTCCCTCAAAGAATGCTGAACTTTGGTAACCTTTAGAAAGAGAGGTGTCCTTCTGCCCTGAGTGTCCCTTAATGGAAGTTCTATCATGAACAGAATGAGCCACGGGAGCCACGGTGGTGTCGTGGTGCGGGTTCGAATCCCACTTTGAGACTTTGGGCAAGTCTCAATGCCTTACTGGCCTCTCTCCACCCAGGTGTATAAACGGGTACCGGTCAGAAATGCTCAGAATGAGCAGCTCATCTGAGTTCTGCTGAAAGGTTTCATGATTGACCGGGGTTAAAGTATAAAGTTAGATGAAAACCGGCAGACTATAAACCCAAACTTTTAGGGCCGTATGCACCAAGCGAAGATTATCTTGAACTCAGGTTGAGCGACAACTTTTCCATTGTCACATCATGCTCTGGCAAAGCTGAACAATAGAAAAGCTGTGGCTCAACCTGAGTTCAAGATAATCTTCGTTTGGTGCATACGGCCCTAAGCTGATCAACAAGCTCTGGTGGGAGGAGGGTTATGACCATTTTGAACTCACAATTGGGAAGTAGTACGTGCAAGTGTAGTATCCTTCAGGAGGGGTTGTGTCAACCATGTTGTCAGAAAAACGTTAAACTGAGTATGAGTCATAATAAAGCCAATCAAAATCATTGATCATAACAACAATTGTATATATTTTCCATCTCAGTGGTTAATCATGGTTAATTAATATTTCAACATTATTAATCCATGTACCGTAATCAATAGCCCTGGTACACATCAGTGATTTATAAAAACACACAAGAATAGTCCAACATGTTTAGGTCTGCTATCGCGTGTCTGCTAACATGTGTTATGTAAACATGACTTACCAGGGGTATGCTTTTAGGCCCTATTATGGGATCAGTCATTATTTGTGGTATGAATGAAAGGTATTGCGCGACTAATATGGTGAAAGCAGAGAGATGGCTGTGTCCCCTAGGCTGTGATTTATATATAGGCATACATGTACGGTATAGGGACACACCGGTTAACAATGGCTTCATGGTCGTAATTTATAAACCCTTTGTTGAGTGGCGTGTCCATGTACCGTATACCTCCATGTAATCGCAGAGCCCTTGGCAAGCACAGAAAATTCTCTATCCCCACTCTTCATTAGACTGTAATGCAGTCCCGTTGAAACACTCTGTCCTTTAGTTGAGATTGCCAGACGTGAAATTAAGAACTCAAAACTTTGACGTAGGTAGTGCACCAATAATCTTCTTCATGCGATAGACAACAATGACAGAACCCCTCTTTTTCACAGGTTCAGGTTAGGGTGGGAGCTCTGGTTTCCTCCTGTATACAATGTAATGCTGAACTGCTTCACTGCCGTAAAAATAAAGGGGATGCACAGCAATGCACTGTTGGCACTCGGCCCTCAATTGGATACTTTCTCACCACACACATCATACTGACACTAGTTAATGAAATATTCAAATCACAGGATTATCCCACAGTAGAGTGTATGGTATGAGATTCCTTCACTCTAAAAGTTTTTGGGTTTGACCATCCATAAAACATCAAGCGGTTACAAAATATTGACATTGTCAAGAGCAATGTGCATATTTCTCACACTCTCTTTACATGTACTATACTATCAAGTGAACATGTATTGCTGAAATATCTGTTCTGATTTATCAGAGTATCATGTAGGTACCAGATATGGCTTCACAACCTCTAGCGTCCAATGGAAATACCTAGTATGTCACATTTTGTTGTTTTTGAGAAAAATGGGTTAGTATTGTGGAATGACAACTTGGAATAGTTTTGTTGTACCTACACCCACGGTATAAAAGGAGGGAGTGTGGTAGAATATTTAAATGGCTGCCAGGGAAATTCAAATGCAGATCTCCTGTGTAATTTTTCNGCATGCGGATTTTTTTTTTTTTTTTTAGTATGACTATGGTAGGCCACCTACAGTAAGGGGTAGGCCTTGGCCTATTCAAAAAATCATATCAATTCTATTCAATTCCTGAATCAGCATTTTTTCCAGGTTCAGAGCAGTGGACCAGGCTAAAATGCTTGGCACAGGTCACACTAATTATCTGCATTTACATGTAGCTTCTGCCATCTTCAACCATCAAGGGCTAACATCAGTCCTCCATAGGCCTTTGATAATATTCACAGATGAGTTTACACCTCAACTCTACTTATTATAGGCCTACTATGTGCTCCACAAGAAGTATCCGAGTACATGTACCGGTAGGCCTACTGCACATTCACATCAAAGCTTTGTCTTGGAAATCAAAGCAAGCCGTGTGCCACTTGATTTTATGACCCATCAATCATTCTGGCACTGACGATCGTTTGAGTCATGGAACTTGCTGCAAGTTGACAAAACACACCTGTAGGTCAACATAAAGTGAATCACTACCAACTTAAGGTGAGACAGACTTCAACTGACGATGTGTGCTGAACTTTCAGGCTGTTTATTCAACTTTTTTTGTGAAATAAAAAATAAATTTTTTTTCGATGCGGCGGCAATATATTGATGCGGGCGCTGATGAGAAACCGGGAATTTTTTTTACTTGGCCTTATCTCAAACAGAGGTAGGCAGACCAAATTTCACTTATAACTCATCTGCCCCCCAGGTTGAGCAGGCAGTACTGTATGTTCTATTGAATTTTTCTGAAATCCTTGGAATGAATTTGAAAGAATTTGAAGAAACATTCTTCAGAAGGTTGATAGGAACAATTTTTCTTCAGATATTTTCAAATCAATACCATAGAACATGAGAAATCTTAAGACAGATGATGCCATCTGCTTGACTCCGGGGACAGATGAGTTTTAAACCGAGTTGAAAGTGGATATTTACATTCGGCTGAAAATAATACCGCAGTCCTACGAGTTGATTTCATCACAAAACCGAAGATGAATATTACTACATCTCATTATCCTGTACATAATACATTATACTGAAGCCCAGAAATAACAAGTCACGGACTATTTACAGTGAAGTGCATGGAGAAATATTTGAAATACTTTGTCTCCCTTCAGGGCTCAAGTAATTCAGTTCGTCTGGGAGAATATGGCAGTGTTTTTGGACACTTGTGACGTTCTTTCCACATGAAAATCTCGCAGGAAATCAAAATCAGAACAAAATGCATTGAAAGTTTATGATGCTCTGGCGACATGTCCACACATGTGGCGATGGGGCTCAACGTATTTTCATGAGACCGACTGGAAAACTTGCACAGGCTGATCATGAAATGGAGCTGACCCAGAGTAAGATGCGTAAGGTACCATATATGTAACTACACTGTGTCTTGCGTGTACGGACCTAGCAACAGCCTGATACTACAGGTGCCTAGAAAAACTCACTCGAACCACAGAATTTCGGTTGTTAACCTTTTGTTCCTGGGACACTTTTCCTAGGCCACCCTGTCGTGGATTGAGAGGTGAAAACAAATTGTGTATGGCAAGGAGAATGATCCGAATTAACAGTTATTCTGCCTTTGGATGCACATCAATAATTACAGTACCCGNTGGGGCTCAACGTATTTTCATGAGACCGACTGGAAAACTTGCACAGGCTGATCATGAAATGGAGCTGACCCAGAGTAAGATGCGTAAGGTACCATATATGTAACTACACTGTGTCTTGCGTGTACAGACCTACCAACAGCCTGATACTACAGGTGCCTAGAAAAACTCACTCGAACCACAGAATTTCGATTGTTAACCTTTTGTTCCTGGGACACTTTTCCTAGGCCAACCTGTAGTGGATAGAGAGGTGAAAACAAATTGTGTATGGCAAGGAGAATGATCCGAATTAACAGTTATTCTGCCTTTGGATGCACATCAATAATTACAGTACCCGCTGTTTAGATTTCATAATTCCCCATTAACTCACTTGCCAGCAGCACTGACATTCGGTCACTTGCTGTGCGACTAACACAGACAGGGCTTTACAGGTATTCCTAGAAAATTCTCCTCTTGTGATCTAGACCATTGTTCTCACTTGATTTCTTGAAAATGCTCACTGCAGGAAGGTCTGAAGTGGTGTTCTATTTGCCTCTCCCTCCCCGACCTCTCTGAGAGTCCCCTCTGCCCCTGCCCCTTCCACGCCCACCTCGCCCGCGGCCCCTCCCTCGACTAGAGCCCCTCCCGGCGCCATCATTGTCAGAGCCCTTGCCCCAATCTCTACTGTCATTAAAACCACCACGACCACCACGTTTTCCACGACCACTGCGCCCACGATGGCCTCCATCATTCGATTCATTGAAACTTGACCGTCGTAAATCAAAATCACCAGAATCCTCCATCTCCATTGACCTCTGACCCCTCGGCATTTCACCTGGGCCAGCATCCCATGACCGTTTAGTCCCACGGATGTCACTCTGCTGCGAAAACCTGTCATCTCGGTCACGTGACCCTCCATCCCGGTGACCCCTCATGTCCATATCCGATGCACCGCCGCCATCAGACCATCGCGCCATCCCGCCAGAATCGTTTCCATAATCTTGATCTCTATCACGATTCCACTTCTCAGAACCACGTCTTAAGTCACTGTCCATGTCCAAATCACGATCATTACCCAGAAATCGATTCCGGCTTTCATTATCTCTTCCATTATTAAACCCTTGACCTCCACGTTCATTCCGATCGAAACGATTCCCACCAAAATTACGGCCCATCCCACCATCATCAAACGCACCGGATTTCAAAAACCGGTTTTCAGGTTCGACGAAATCCATTTGCTGGCTTCGTTCATCCAAATCTTGTGAACGATACTGCTCAAATTCATCATACTGCTCCGTCCCGCCTCGCATGTCCTGGTCTCTGCCTCCAAATTCTGGCACGATCCTCTCGTCCATATCCTTAGCCGCTTCAGCTGACTGACGTATTTCTTTGATACCGGCCTCCACAAAGTTCTGCTGCGAGGCTTGTGCAGGGCCAGTTTGCATCAAAGGAGGGACACCTACAAAATCGAAATTTTGAGAACTTAAAAGTCAGGTTTCTCACCGAACATCAGAATCAAACTTCCTTAATTTGAAATTTTAACTTCACTTTTTAGACACTGCATCATGCCCCATAACCAGAGTCTTCTTAGTGCCACTGTCTACCAGGCCTTGTAGGTTTCCTTACTTAACCCTTTCGTTATGTGGGACCCAGTCACCGGGTCATCCAAACCCCACGAGATTTACGTGGGACCCGGTCACCGGGTCCTGTATATAATGGAAGGTTTAAGTTAGAACAGATTTTTGTTAAAACAGTTTATAAAAACAGTTTTGAGAATATAGGCCTCCGTAAGCTGGTGACCATACATGCCAGTAACGAAAGGGTTAAAGGACCACGGTATTGACACTTTTTCTCAACAGCCTGCGCCACCGTGCCACTCTCCAACCAAGGGACTCATTACGTTGTCGGCGAATTGACCCGGTTTACTACGTACATTTTGTATTGTGCATTTCTGTAGTTCGTCTTACTGCCGCTAGGTGGCTCCCTCTACATCAGCAGTCAAGTAACACATTTTAGATCCAATACCGTGCTCCTTAGTTTAAGTTTTACAGTCAATATCTTTCACAGATAATGAAAAATAAACAAACCTTCTGTCTGTGGAGGCCTCATGACGATATCTTGTCCAACCAATTTGGACTGGTCAGGGGCACCAGGTTCCTCGCCGACAATGTCAACTGTCGGTGTCACTTTCATGTCCATCAGAGACGGTACACCAGAACTAGAACCTGAAGAAGAAGAATTATTCAGTTAAAAACAAGTAGAATATGAAAGAGCAGTCAAAGGTCTAGACGTTTTTTGCAATTGATTGCCTACATGTATTTTATTTAGGACTAAGAAGTATCCACACTGACAATAAGGCTGTCGTTAACAAGAGGTCCATGGGCCTTCTGCTCAGCTGACCTTGACCCCTGGGGACAAAAGTGACCTTGAGTGGAAATAGCTCATCTTTTGAA
This sequence comes from Notospermus geniculatus, assembly GCA_002633025.1. NCBI lineage: Eukaryota > Metazoa > Nemertea > Pilidiophora > Heteronemertea > Lineidae > Notospermus > Notospermus geniculatus. Next base: position 51,248 of record NMRB01003426.1, on the reverse strand, counting down.
GGCCATTAAAGAAATATATGGTTATAGGATAAGGAATTTTAAGAATGAATCACAGGGCTTACATGAAATGACTTCCATACCTTTTTTCTCCTTTTTCCTATCTCTATCCCTATCCCTATCTCTATCTCTTCCCCTATCCCTATCTCTATCTCGATCCCGGTCCCTGTCGCGATCTCTCTTCCTATCCTTATCCCTCCGCCTGTCACGATCTCTATCTCTGTCTCTGTCTCTGCTCCTATCCTTGTCTCTGTCACCATCTTTGCCTCTCCTGTCGTGATCATCGTCATCATTATCAAGCGGTGGTCGTGGTATCTCCTCCTTCTCATCTGGTGCAACCTCACCACTATCCCAGGCAGTCTGGAAATCCCTTGGGACGGGCTTAGCATACGGGACTTTCTTACGTCTCAACTGGTTCAGTTTCTCCTGGCGTTCTTGAACGATCAACAACTGACGATCAGCCTCGCTCCAATCAAGACCAGGAATAACAGGACCTTCTGGCTCTGAAAATACCATTGATGAAATGAAATGTAGCACTCTATAGATTATAATACAAATCAATGAAACTCTCACTCAAGGACATCTTTGGGACTGACAAATGTGACCCGTCACCGCAAAACTAGTACCGTAGTTTCGCGACTATAGGGCGCACCTGACTATAAGGCGGACCCCCTAAATCTTTGACGAATCCATACATAAGACGCACCGCCCTATAAGACGCAAGTTAGGCCTCTGTAACTCCATCAGTTCATGATTCACTGCAGCTGTCAAACAGCAGCATGACTTGGCTTGCACATGTTGCATGCATGCGTGAATGCTTGGGTTCGTCAGTGTCTTGACACTTCTGATCAAATTGTCGGACTCAGCCGCAGATAAGGCGCACCACACTAAAAGGCACACCCCCCAATTTTAGGCCCTTTTTCAAGAAAAAAGCCGCGCCTTATAGCCCGAAAATTACGGTAGTAAGTCGCTTTGAAGTTGGCAGGTTGAGACCAACATTTTGTCCATTTCAGTAGGCCTAGGCTTGTCTGTCTTTTGGAAAATCTGAGTGATTACATTTCTTACTTTCTTTCCTGGAGTTATTTTGATTCATCTTGTTTCACATTTTGTGCGACTTAATACCCGATTTGATGTGACGGGTCACAAATGTTGTCCTCAATTAAAGGCCCTTTTCCACTTCAATGGATCCTGCCGCGGTTTGCGGCGAGCGGTGCGGTTTTCACAGGCATTGGGATAATTAACATGCCATGTATTGTTAAAACCATCGATGGATTTATCCAAAACCCTGTTAAGACTGCACCGCTTGCTGCACACCACGGCAGAATCCGTTGTAGTGGAAACCGACCTTTTGAGGTGTCATTAAAGAGGGTTAATTGAATGGAAATGGAAACAGAGATGTCTGCAGCGGGACCCCCCACTCTAGAATACAAATTAAATTGATATGAAATTCTCATATTCCAAATCGTACCACAGGACACAGGTCCTTAATTGAAAAGGTCTGCATTTTCTTCCACAAATTTGTGTGGTGGTCTAGGAAACCCCGGCGGATGTTGCATTCGAGGAAAGTGTTAATGGCCTTGGTGAACTCGCACATTTCAATAGCTGACATGTACTACGTAACAGGTAAACTAAACAGTAGCTAGGCCTAGTTGATCAATGCACAGCCCTTGTTGATCATTCAGTGACATCCGCCGGGTTTTCCTAGACCGCCACACATTTGGTGGGACTAGTTCAATGATAATCCTACTATTCCTACCTTCTGGTTTCTCCTTCTCCTCCACAATTGGTACTTGTTCCAAACCCATTCCAGGAATGATCGCATCTCCCCCAACATCATCTGAAACACAAACAAGAAGTTATATCACTGAAGCGGCAGTGAAATAACTTTTAGGCCCAGTTACTAGACCTTTTGAAGTGGTTTCAATTCTAGTTCCAAGCAGAGTGACCTACTATGGGATATCATCCTGATGTTCCAGAGCTTTGGACAATTCTCAAGTTGACATAAACAAGAAATATCTGCCCACTTCTGCCGAAATCGCAACCATAACCTCGGTCTGAAACTAAATGACATGACGGAGAGAACCCCACGACAGTGACTTCGACAATGTTGTGTCAGAGTCGACCATTGCTGAATCATGGATTGCATCACGTCAGATCGAGGTTGTTGCGATTTTGGCGGAAGTGCGCAGATCTGCGAATTGGAAAATCGTCTATACTGGGTCCAGTCTTTTCCACCTGCACACTCCTGGGATTCCAAAGGAACGACGTCCAAGTTCAGCAGGATTGGAGTCGAAAGTGGTCACTACACTAAGTTGTTATGTACGAGACTATTGCAGTGGCAGATTTCGACCTTTTTCATGCAGATTTCGAAGGCCTTTAACAGATCTAACTTACCAGCTTCTCCGTCTTCACCCATGCCAAGTGGAAGAGTATTCAAATTGTAACGATCACGCATCTTATCACCCGGCCGATTTCGTGTCCAAAATTTCCTGCAATTACATCGTAAAATGTGAGCTAAATCAATTTATATGGATCATTTCTCAGTTAAATTTGCTAAAAATTGATGTACATTAATACATGGTGACCTACTATCGATTGGAACTACATTGTATCAACTGACCTACTCTCAAGTGACCTACTTTCAATTGAGTTTATAACTAGACGGATTTGACAACTTACGTTGTATGGTCATTGGAACCAGAGGCAAGAGTATGTCCCAATGGATGCCACGCCAATTTCCAGATCATGGCCTCATGGGCATGTTCAATCACACCGACTTCTTTCTCTGTGCTGAAACGGATCATAACACATGTTCAAGTTAGAAAGTTTGGGTTTATAGTCTGATATCGACAATGGTAGAGGTGTCATCCTTTAACCCCGGTCTACCCTGAAACCTTTCATTAGAACCTCAGATGAGCTGCTCATTCAGTGCTACAATCTGGGCATTTCCGACCACGACCCATTTATACACCTGGGTGGAGAGAGGCTAGGTAAAGAGACTAGCCCAAAGTCTCATGCCACAGTGGGATTCGAACCCGGGACCCTCTGATCACTAGTCGGAGACCCGAACCACTACACCACCATGGCTCCTATGACAGGAACATTCATCACCTTAGCTGTCAACATCAACGGATCATAACTACATTCATCATGTTAACTGTCAACAGTAACATCATAACAGTGACTGCTCTACAGAAAACTCATTGCAGTGAGAGTAAAGGTGCTGCTTCATATAAAGGCTCGTTTATACAGAGCGCGACCGTGACTGCGACCGCGGCAGCCGCTGTGTATAAACGAAAACGCCGTGGTCGCCTGGAAATATGCCAGGACCACATTGAAGTTCACATTACAAAAAAAAGTGTCGCGCGGCATTTTCAAAAATTTCGCTCTGGAGGCAATCTCTGCGGCATGCCGCGCGACCAAAATTTTGGTCGCGGCCGCGGTCGCGTTGTGTATAAACGTTCCCATTCATTTACATTTGATCAATCCGATGCGGCTGCCGCGGTCGCGCTCTGTATAAACGGGCCTTAAGAGTTTTCTTGTGCGAGGGCACCCATACTAACTTACCCAACGTTCCAGAACATGACACAACCATCGTACCCGCCACTACAGAATAACGTCTCATGCAGCGGATGCCATGCCCCACAAATGACCCCCTGTTTATGACCCTTAAATGCTTGGATTTCCTCCTTGAAGTTACGAACGTCGAACACTTTCAGGAGGTGATCACGGGAAGCTGTCAAGAACCAATTTCCATTCTGGTTCCACTTCACGTCAAGGCAGGTATTTTTATGGGCGTGGCTGAAATTAGATCATTGAGGTACATTCTTTTTTGTGAAAAGCTGACCCCTGACTGAGGCAGAGTTGGGGTCCTCTGCTTACTGAGTTTAACTTCATAAGAAATTGGTAAAAAAAAATACAGGTTGATTTTCACAAATGACAGGACCCATTGTAGTAGCAGTTGGACCGCCTAGCCTAGATTCCCACTGGAAGTGTCAACTTGCACTAAAGGCAGCCAAAGGCACTAAAGGCATATTCAAAGATAAACCTGCAAAACTATTCACATGGCAGCACTTTGAGCGCAAGACCTGGGCCAATAGGCACCGAAAGCACCATCAGACTTTCTCTGCGGTCAGCCCTGGTTTTTGCCCTGTTGTACAACGTAAATGACATCGCGATGTGACGCTGTTGCTTTGTTTTGACATGTTTCGAACACCTCACGGTCTTACACTCACATGGCTGCTTGTCAAGTTGCCGGTTCCCTTTGAGTGCCAGATTTCGAATCTAAACAGTGATCTAAACTAAAGCCATCAAGTTTTTCTAAGGAAATGCACTGATAAATACTTACAGTGTCGCCAGGCCGGTGCCTGTCCTTGGATCCCACAATTTGATTGGCTGCTGGCTGTCCTTACTTCCCGATATGATGAGAGCTTTCTGTGGATGCCAGTCGACACATTTTACATCTGCTCCATGGCCTAGATGGAGGGAAGGGGCAAGAAATTGGTACGGCTAAAAGGGGCCAGCACCGGAGGTGCGGGGATGCGGGACAAGCAGACTATGGAGACCTCAACCTAGACACATGTCCAGATTTTAACTGATGACCTCAGTACCTTCTTCAACCCAGGCAGTGCAATGGAACCCCTCTATTAAGGACACTCATCATCAGTTGAAAATTTCTTGCTCAGAGAGGTCATGATGAATAGCAACAGCCTACTTTGGACTGAACTCTGGTGTCCTTAATAGAAAGGTGTTCTCCCGGTAGAGGTGTCCGAAGGTTCCTCTGTATTTTTGGATGGCAGAAGGAATGGGGAGGGGTAATGATCCAGTTCTAGCAAATATGGACGAAATCCATTAAATATGGGGTCTTGGGCAATTCACTTCGTGCCTCAGCCTGCTCTGCTGCTTGTACAACTGCAACACATGACACAGACACAAGGAATGCATCCTACTATTTACACAGGGTCATGGGTGAGAAAAATGGACTGGCCACCCAAAAATAGGGAAAGAAAACCACATAGCACTCGACATTCACACTTCTGCATCAGAGCTGCTTCCAATAGGATCACCGCCGGTCAAGTTTGTCAGCAGGGCATCCACTGGTCTCCAAAACCTTGAAGTTGTCCACTGAAGTCAGAAGGTTGATTCCCTGATGAAGACCTAACGTACCTCGTAGAATCCTTTCTTCTGTGCATTTCAAAAAGTCCCATACTCGAACTGTGCCATCGTCTGAACAGGTGGTGAATTTCGTATCGGAAGGGCAAAAACTGTTGGAAAATAAACAAGGCAATTTTGCAAGTTTATTAGAGCAAATACAACTTCATATGTGAAGACTGACGGATACTTTTTGGTGTTCACTTTATGCTGTAAAATCAACACTGAAATTGACAAGTGATATCAGAAATTGCATAAATGGTTGAAAATTTCAAAGCCCATTACTACCACATCGTGTTTCCCAAAATGCACCGTCAGTCAAGGGGGGGGGGGTACTTTATTTGGTCGAATTAGGACACCTTTACAAGCATCTAATAGGCCTAAAATAGTAAACTTTATTCCCTAACCCAAAAATTCTATTCTTTATTGAGCTTTAATACAATAAAATATAAAATACAAAATCTTTTGTAATCTCTGTATCTGATTTTATCACTAACAATCCTCTAGAGTACTGGTAATTGCTACCAATAGCGAACGCTGTTGTCATTTGAAATCCACCAATCCATGAAGACTCCCCGTTCCAGTTGCCATGGCGACCGAATGACCTATTGGAAACGACTCTGTCAGAATCTCGCAGTCCAGCCAGTGTTGGGATACATTCGTGCAGAATATGCAAACAATACCCCAACGACGACTTCCCAAAATATATGTCTTTATTCATAATTTGTAAAAATTGTATATCTTTATTTCTAAAACATGTATATTTGTTGAATCTAGAATGCAATATAACTGGTATAACTTTTTTCAGTTTTTCTAAAACAAAAAATGCTCGTCTTTATTGGCAGTCTCAAATAAATCTTCTCTAAAAATACAATCTTAATGAAAATGTACCGGTATATACATAAATGCATATTCAATGGCCTAACTTTATTAATATGGCCATGTGTGTTTCTACATCAAGATAGATCTGGTGGACATGCACAACAGAGGAGTGCTCCTTTTGTTGAGTAAAAAGGATCCATGAGGCCAAGATAACTTTATTACAGTTCATTCCAAATCCCAGTGGCGCGAGGTTTTCAGCCGATATCTCCGCAACGGCTGGGTCAAATTCAACATACCACACATCAATTAACTTGTCTTTCTTGCCGGTATCTTTCTGCTATCTTCATTTTTCGCGTAAGGCCTGCATAACGGACCCCTTTCTCAAAACCCATTTCATTTCGCTATGCTGTTCAGTGCAGTTTACACGTGCGCGATGCATTGCGTCATTTCAAAATGGCCGCCATTTCGGCCGTAAACACGAACTGTGATTTGTGAAAGAACTTTTTTCTGTCACGTTTTTCGGGAAAATGACAGTGATGACGGCTGTAGCGGCAAAAAAGACAAATCGATTGACGTATGTTTCATCAAAATCGGCCCAGTCGTTGTGGAGCAATCGTTGATAAACTTCGCGCCAATCGGAAGTGGAATAAAGAGTAAGTGGCCATGTTTGGAAATTCCATCTCAAGATATCAGTTCTTCCTATCCATTCCATTTGACGGTCATATTCAGACAAAGTTGATTGAGAAAGCTAGCTGTTATGAAATCTGGCCTTGAAATGTTTTATTGGGTTGGCCATACATGTGAGATTTTCAAAAAAACACAAGCCTAGGTCAACAGGAAGAGTGCTGTAGGGTCAGTTTGCGCCATCAGAAGTGAACGTAGCCATTGCAAACTTTATTGGGGTGGCTGTCACTTTCCAATAAGGCTGTCTTAAGGGATTGTAGTTACGTTGGCCATGCCATAACGGCTTTATTATGAAGGCCATTTCTTGGATGATAATGGTAAATGTAAATGTTTACTTTATTGGTAATGGTGATTCATTACGGGTCAAATGGTAAGGACAATGGTTTCCGAAGTTTGGCCAGGCCCAAGCAGGCTTTATTAGATGGCCATAGACATCCTAGTGTGTGAGGAAGGGGTGTGGCCAAGGGTAGCTTTATTAGGAGGCCAATATGGGGATTGGGCCCGTCCTTTAATCCCAGTTTCCTCCCGAGGTCAATCTTTATTCAAATTCAAAAATACAGGTGGTATTTTATTTGAATCGTTAATACAGTGGAGTACAGTGCATTAGTCACGGAAATTACTCCATCGTGCCCTTATGGGAAAGTGTCCAGCACTCATAGCTCTAACTTTTTTTATATGTGATGTAGAAAACACGAAATAGGTAAAGTTTCTCGTAAAGGCATATTTGGAAAACACAATTTCCATATGATGTATAATGTAAATTCCATTATAGTTTTTCCCTTATTTTTCATCCTACCCCCCTCTTTCCAGGTGCACAAACAAAACAGAAAAAGATTTGCACGATCAAGGTATAAATAGCAAATATATGATGACCAGTATTATCGTCCCACCTTAGATCTCGAACAGCCTCCTTGTGAGCTTGGAACATCTTAACATTGTTCATGTTCGACTGCCAGTATTTTATAAAGCCTGTGTGATCGGCCGTCAGCATCCATTGGTCGTTATGACTCCATTCCATTGTTCGGACGGGGGCGTCGTGAGCCTGCAAGAAATATCAATCAAATTCAGTACATTTACCAATCAATTATAGTCTGGCCACATCAACTTTGGTCCAATGGAATGCGGAAGTTAAGAAATTTATAGTTGGATTTTCAACGGACCTCCAATCACACGTGGCTCTTAAAGTAAACCGGCGGACATCGCGAACAATCGGGGAACGACCACAAATGGTCAACAGGCATGATTAAAAGCTCTGCCACATTACATGACTTCCGCATTCCATTGGTCAACGTAAGATGTGGCCAGACTATTATACTAAGCGTTTACAATCATTTCAGTTCGTCCCCCAAACTGGTGTGACGAGCGACATAATCCAGCTGTGACCAATCAGAATATGAAGAGGTACGAGATAACCCCTGAGAAGTATTTTTCACCCCCAAAAACAAAGAAAGAATCCTTAAGGCCACACTTTTTTTATTCTTTGGTTTACGGGCCCGCCGATGTGGCAAAATGCCATTCCGAAAAAAAAATAAAATAGGGAAAATCAGTTTCTTTTATTGCCTCCGAACTTCAAATGAAGTCTTCTAAGAAATGAAATGGCCAGGGCCATTGTGCTCACCTCTGTGACAGAGTATGAAGTGTGAGTAGCCTGGTGATACACTGAATGGTGAAGGATTAGTGCAGTAACATTTACTACCGATGAGATATGGCGAAAGTCAATTTTTCAAGATGGCCGCCTGGCAGCCATGTTGAAGTCCAATCGAACCGAAATTTGGCATATAAGTAGACGGTACCAAGACACATATTTAGGCACGGTTAAAGCATCCTAGCTGCCACTATTTATGAGGTNAAAATTGGGAAAATCAGTTTCTTTTATTGCCTCCGAACTTCAAATGAAGTCTTCTAAGAAAAAAACAAATAAATGGAGTTGTTTTTATTTCCGCCGACCTTGATTTCAGTTGTCACGACTGCTAAAATAAATAAAACCAACTGACGTACGCCTATTTCCTGGCAGCGAGGACGGAAAGAAGCAGAAAAGAGGCATTTGTCAAGAATTTTTTGGTTTTTTATTTCCTCCGAGTTGTCTTACTTGTCATTCAAAAGGTGAAAATGAAAAAACTGAACTGAACCAAAGTTTTTTTTAATTTTTATTCCGTCCTCCGCACCTGGGTTCAAAATCTTTGTGCCCGTAAACCAAAGAATATAATAACCGTGGCCTAATTTGGAAATCTGGTTCACCGATACATTATGGACCCTTGAAAATTGGTGCGGGACCCTCAAAACTCCAATTTTGGAGGGGTCCATTGGGAGCCCCGAGGACCAAGACAAGAGTATATTTTCAAGCAGTGTTATATCTAGGCCATTTTAGAGTGGTGCCGCGCCATGCCCCCAAAAGGGGGCGCCATTGTGCCCTTTTTTAACCCCCTAGGGCGCCATGCCCCTAAAAAAAATAAATTTTTTAAAGGTTTTTAGTACCCCCAGACCCTTTGCCATGGTCCCTTTTGGTCATATCACCTTAGAAGCTGGCTTAAATTGGCAGTTGACTGGAGACCTTTTAGAGACCTTTTTAACTTTTTAGCTTTTCAAATTCCGTTAGAAGAAATGTCGCGAATGAAAAGTGCCCTTTTCTACATAGGTTGAAGTGCCCTTTTCACAAAGTTTGCACCATGTCCTTCTGAAATCCTAGATATAACACTGTTCAAGTATGGGAGCGAAGATTGCAAATGCCCACCATGGAACTACATGTAGCTCTGACATTATACATGTAGGGGACAAAATGGCCAGCACTGAAATGTGAAAGGGTTAACAACAATTGACTGATTGTCAACAAATTCTCAAGAAAAATCGAAGAGGCCTAACCTATGGTCATATACTGTTGGTTGCTGTGGAGTAATATGACAAATGACTTACCTGTAATATAGTCTCGAAGTTGAAGGTCAAACCGTTCCACAGAGTGAACTCACCACTTGATGCACCGGTAACCAAACGCCTGCCCTCTGGTGTCCACTGAAAGATTAAACATTGTGATGGTCCCCGAAGCATTCATGGAACGAGCAGGGATGGGGATATCCCTTTTCAACTTTTATCCAAAGCATGAGACAAACGACATCATCAACTTTTGAGTTAGCCAAATTTTATGCAGTCCTTCAACTGATACTATCTTAGCCAAATTATAATAACTGTCTTATAGCCACAGGGATGGCGCTACCCACTCGCCAAATCGCCATTGGCTATTTCACCTCTAATTTGGCTCTTCAACCACTCGACTAAAATATTCCAAACTGTAAATCTGTTAGGATGGAAAATTTGGCTAACTGAAGAGTGACTTGGCAAATGATTCGGCTCAGACTTGACAGAAGCTAGCTCCATCCCTGCAGCCACGTAGGAGGAGGAACAGCCAGTGGTGATTTGGTGATTGGGTTGGGTGCGCAATCCCTGCAAAACTGCACTTTTTGCCATTTTCCGGCCAAAATCTGCATGAAAAACACATTTTTGCAATGATGTCTGGGGCATCCCCCCATCTCTCTGCTAGTTACATGTATGGAGATGCAATTACTATTGATCAGACGTGACATGCGACTGCTAAGATTACTTACACATAATGTGAAGATTGGACATCGGAGTTTGTTCATTGATGTACGGATGTGTTTACTGGTGATGCTGTTCATGGGGTTCTGAGTTAATCCCAATGGAGGCACCAACTGAAAGGAAGAGAAGTCATCATTAAGGGTTCTCAGGGTCAAATATTCAGGATCTAGTGAGGTGCTGAATCTGCAGCTTCTTGAGTTCCCCGCCGGAAAGGTTTCTGGAGGGACTGGGGTCATAAAGTGAAGCCCCTTTGACACTTTTCTGCTGTAAAACGGCACTATAAACAGGGTTCAAAGTTCATGACCGTTTGGTCTAAAATGCGACATGGATTTTGCTCTGTGCGACCCAAAAATTTGATGTCCTAATGCATTTTGTATTGTGTGCGACTTGATTTTTTGGCCCGTTTGACCAAAATTTGCTTCTTAATATGAACTTTGATCCCTGATAAAAAACATGCATAAAGATTGCTTCAGACCCTCATTCCCAAACATCTAGTGAGAACATTGAACACAGAAGAGAATTTAATGTAGCACCCAGGAGCATAACACAAGCTACTTACATCAGTGTAGTAGATGTAATCTGGCTCAACAATTCGTAGGTCTCGGTAATCCCTCTGCCAGATACGATTCTGAAATCAAACGAAACAGACAAGATTATGTACAATACATTACAACATTAATACATGCTAGTTTCTTGTAGAAATACCGGTACCCGTCCTTTACAGGTATCACAACTGCGTGGCATAATACTGAAATGATAAGCAATGAAACATGTCTGAAATGAAATGGCCACAGCCAACCTGTTGTTAACACATTGAGTCATATGAATAAAGACTAGCAAATGCTTTTACTTGAATTTTGCAATACGAGTGCACTAGGCAATGCTGTACAAATCTGATGTAAAAGCATTTGCTTGTCTTTATTCATATGACCCATTGACTGCCATGGCTAAAAAAACATTTTATTCGCCATTGCCATGACTCCCAGGCCTATTTCAAGTTATTTCTTATTGTCAACTGCGAGGCGTAGCTGTATGCCCTCTAGCACGTTCCTATACATCTGGTCAATCCCCACTGCCAGTACAATCATTGGAAGGCTCTTCGTCATTGCCAAGCTTGTCAATATTAACACAAAATGCATTAGCACTACTACGAGTATACTCGTAGCTGGCAATGGGGAGGAGATCAGCGACTACAAGCATACTCATAGCCGGCAGTCAACGTGTTAAGGAATGATGGTGTGAGGATATTGCCCCCTGTGACCACATTTCAATACCTCAGATTGCATCAAACTTTGACTGTTGTGCAGTAGTCCAACAGAGGGTGTGGGCACCTTTGTACAATACCAATTCAGGCAAACCGAGTCATAAAGTAACCTGTGCTAGACCGGTCAGCCAACAGTTTGCAGACATCTCGAAGCACGACCAGTAAAATGAATCATACGGTACTTACCTCTAAATAATTCACCACTGATGCATTATAATCAACAGTTTTCCTCTGGATAGATTTCCTGATCTGCTTGCCATTGAAATTTGCAGCTTGACCTCCGAGCATCATCTGGTTCTGGGCCTGCCCGTGCATTTGTGGCTTCAGTTGAGGCCGATGGAAGGTTCCCCATGGACGAGTTTGGAGTGCCGCATTCTGCTGGAACTGTGGCATGTGGAAGAACCTCTGGGGTGGTTGGTAATGATCCATGGTGGACTGAGCTGCAAAAGACGGGCTTGTATTATTGTGGGGCCTCCCTGTTCAATCAGCCGATTTCAGTCTAACTTCCAGGGGGCCTAGGTCTTGTCAAATGGCCCTGGTCCTCTCCTACATTATGCAACGGTGGGGAGGACAGCTGTCAAGAGTTTCAAGTACATGTACAACAGGACGGACGGCTGTGGACCCTGGAACTGACTGACTGTCGACATCTAAGCTCCATGAAGCTTTATCTGTACACCTAGTGTAAGCAGGGGAGATTCAACTGGTCAATACAAAGAGAACCTGCTCCCATGCTTCTTGTAAGTACGCTACTAGCACATTAGCACTTATATATAATATATAGGCCTAGCTCAAGACATATCGATCCTCTGGGCATTGTCTCAACTTTCCATCATGCACCTTCAAACCTGTCCCATTCTTGTTGATGTATCATTCCATTACCAACACACAACAGGCACTCACACAATGACAAAACACTTCAATCAACTGCCATCCATTTATTATGCTGATGTAGTGAACTCATAAAAAGATTGGGCTTCAAGGTTCCTCGAACACAGAACTGTCACATGACATCTCATTCATCATCCCAGCTACCGTACATGGAGGCATTAGAACTAGCCTTCAGTTCAGGCTTCTCAGCAAACAACTAAGGTATCCCACAACTATCAAAACTGATAGTGAACATCCAGGGTTCTGCCGCTGCTAGTCGGCGCCGGACGGCCCCATCCAGGAAGAGAAATTCCAACCGGCACTTGGCCTAAAAAGAGTATTTTCTGACCATCAGAACTAATGAAGTGTGCCACGAGAGATGCCCACCAAGCACACTTCTGAATTTCCTTTCTGTTCTCATTCACCAAATGTGCTTCCCAGTGAGCGTTCTGATTAACGACAACGACAACAACAACGACAACGGCAGGCTGCCTAAGTTAGTTGCAATAGAGTGGATCGGGGTCATTTTGATGCCAAATGAGCTCATTATTTCGACTCTCAGGTGCCAGGAAATCGCATTTGAACAAGTCTAGATTTCAATTTTTTCTGGGGGAGGGCCCCACAGCCCCTGTTCCAACCGGCACTCATTCAGTCCTGGGCACAACACTGAACATCAACATGCATTGATCAAAAACCAACACAGCTTTCCTGACCAGCAAACTGTGCCAATTCTTCCTCAAATCACCATGCAGTTACTGATCAGCTGTTTCATAAGCAGCACATGCATGGTTTCTCCTCTTCTGAAAGAACACAGTCAAGACACCTTGCTTGACTGGAGGAGACCTGGATGCATGCCCTGACCACATTCGGTCTCAACAAATTTCTTGACATGCAAGTGTGATTGAGATCCTGGCAGCCATGATCACACCTCAACTGATGCCAAGAGATGGGCCCGGTTACCCTGATCACACTGGCTGAAACAGACGTCAAGAGACATGCAAACAATCAAAGAATGAGATTTGAGCTCTGCCGACTATGACAACATAAATTAATGTCATCAGTTCGAGAGACAAAGGAACAGAGTTGGTTTGTCAGGGTGGCACTGGAGAAATATCAGTGCCTGTCATCACTGAGGTCCCAAGTTCAATCTCCTATCACACTTATCATTCTTCCTGTGATATGGAGGTGACTCTAGATTTTTTCCAGTTTCTTCCACTGCTGTAAGTAGCCTACGTTGAACTTGCCCAATGTGGTCTCTAGGGCCAACAATGCCATACTCAGCACTCAGCGCTTGATTGAACATTCAATTTGATTCTTTTCAGGGAAATCCTTGGCCAACACCATGATTCAGATCTGCTAAAACTGATGTGAAGAGCCTACACAGCCATGACCTGTCTGTCATGTCACCACTAGCACTACATTTTGTAGCATTATTACTGGGATTGGGAAGTTTAGTTTTCATATTGTAGTTTCCACGTCCAGGATTGTTTTCCCTACAGGTATGGTCGACCAGGACCAGGTAGACGCGTGTCCCATGCTAGCCCACGTCGTCAACCTTGAGATGCCTGCACTCTCTATTGAAAAGAAAGTGTGTTGACTGTTGCTGTAGCTGTATAGGCCCAACATATGAACATGTAAAGTAATAGGAGCATGCACCGGTACTGGCCACGCCTGTTCCAAGCCTGCATTCTCGAGTGCTCATTAAAATTGATACGTTTGAAGCCGGACTCGCTTTCGACGCTAGAACCACTGCCGTTCAGGAAAAATTCTCTTCTGATGCGGTTTACATTATTTTTGATAGAGAGATAAGAAAAAGATGTTTTAAATAAATATTGAGGTGGAAGACTGTACAATAACAGTACAAAAAGGGTGGTGGACGGTGGAGGACGGTGGTGGACGGTAATTAGCACGACCGCACGTGAGCAGATGCGTGATCGTTCCAAATCATGTTGCGTCGTTTGAAGCACCGTACGTAGGCGTAAGAATAAGATGGCGTGACCATGAAATGCATTACTTGGATTGGAACAGTTGTAGGCCCCTAGTTTTGTGTGTGTAACAGTGTAGTCAAATCAAACGTTGGATGTGAAAGACAAAAAAAAATTGGTGGCTGTGTCCCCCACCACCCAGTCATGAGTCAATCCGTCGCGTCAGGCATCAAATCAAATCAAATTCATTCAGCATTTCGACTTTCGTATTCTGCAAGGGCCAAGGCACTCCCATTCATAGGATCAGCAATGACAAAATACAGAGGGGGAGAACCCGCGGATACATACAACTGAAGTCTCAAGAGTACATGGAATAGCCCATCATCTGAAACACAGAACATGCACACCACACGACACCCACGTACATAATGCACGTGCACAACGCACACCGAATCAGAATCAAATCATGAACAATCGTCAATTTCAGGCTTCAAATTTACACCCTTGTAATCCAAAACGGCCGTTTAATTGACACTCACTTAAATCTCTAGTTCTTTATCTCTTTTCTTAACATTTAATTGATTGTTTATAAGTCTTTAATAATTGCTGAAAAGAAGAAAATATTGCTAAGAAAAAGGCACGCAATGGGGAAAATTCTCCGCCATTTTAACTTTTTTACCTGCCGTTGTTATTGTCGCTTCTCCTCCTACGTCACCGTGAATCTTGCCGAAGACACCAACAGAGGCGCTGAACGAGCCACCATCGAAATCCTCTTCAACAGGGGCGGATCCACGATTTCGTAAAACAACGGGTGCAATGTGCTAGAAACATATTTGCTCAAAATTTCACGGTCGATTTTACAGATATGTTGGCCGAAAGGAGGGTGTGCCCCTCGACCCGCGCCTGTTCAAAGTCCCTGGGAAAATGACTTTGAGGGAAATCACCCACGAAGAAAGGCAAGGGATGAAAATTCTATGCCCCCCAGCAGAGACAAACCTCCTGACCAAAGGGTTGATGTCTCTTCCTCCCTTGTGCTGGGGGTGACCGTGGGTCTTCTAACTAATGGGGATTGGAGTACACCCCCGGCTGGGACGGATCTAGGCAGGGCCAATGGGATTCGGAAAAACACACCAATGGCAGCATCAATTTGTGTGAACTTTAACACTATTGGCCGTGGTCTCAGAATCGAATGAACGGAACAACAATTCCACATTAGAAATTTGTTTTACTACTGACATCATGATGCCATTGTTAATATGACGATCCATTCAAAACTCCCTTCAACTCCAGTAGAAAACTCTGAAGCAATTGTCATTTCAACTGAATATGAAAATACTCAGTGCTCCTAAAATACGACAAAATTTTGAAGATGAGATTTTTTGTGACCTTTCTCATGATGGCACCAATTCTTTTCCATCTACAAGAGAGGGTTAGTTCATTAACTTCATTTTCATTGCCTCAGAGCTAGAATTTACAAACACTGAGGAAATTCTTTGGTTTAAATCTATCTACATTTATTATAAACACAACGTTTCAACCAGTGTACCCTGGTAGTCCTGTGTACAAGTCCACTTGTACACAGGACTACGGTCAGGGTACCGTACACTGGTTGAAACATTGTGTTTATAATAAACGTAGAGAGAGTAACCAAAGAATTCCCTCAATCGTCAATGTTTAGTTGTTCCACCTAGGCCTATCTAAAATGTCACTCAAAGAACTTAGAATTTACAACTTCATTGCTTCTATTGCTTGCTGGTTCCCTGTTGTGTAACCCAGCTTATCACAGATCTAGTAATCCCTAACTAAACAAATTTGAGCACATAATTTTCAACAAAATCTCTTCACACATAACAGCAACATGATGCATTCATTCATAGCACATTGATACAGATCTACTTGTCTTTTTCCAGTCTAAGATTTCACAATTTGCCAGCAGGTGGCGGCTAAAGTGGTCTTTTTCCAGTCTAAGATTTCACAATTCGCCAGCAGGTGGCGGCTAAAGTGGACGCCGAGAGGGAGCTGATCATGTATTGCAGACACTATGCCTACCTTTAGGCCCAGAGGAGTACATGTATTATTACATGTACAATCAAGATTATGTCCTAAAATTTTGTACGTAATATTCACTTCCCAATGCAGTTGCAATACCCTACTTTTAGCTGTGTATCGGAACACCAAACTTCAACCAGGTGCAATCTACAGCAGTCTACATAATTCTCTCTTTGAAAGTAGTCACAATGCATACATTGTAGACTGCTTGACAAAACTCAACTCCAAGTTACCAATGTTTAGTGCCACGTATTTGGGCCCCAGACCACACAGAGAGAACTCTCCCCCCAAATGAATCAATTCATGGAAAATTATTTCAAGGATGGTTAACCATCTCACTACGTGCTGGCGATTGATGCCTAATGCGAGGGTCCGTGGGTTCGAATCCGGTAGGAAGCGATGTCTTTCACCTTAGAAACCTGTCACTATTTCATGTTCACTACGTTAAGGGGTGTTCTTTACACAACAACTCTCTGTTTGGTAGATGATGGACCAATTCAGGCTAGGACGGAGTTGGTGTTAGGTAGTGACGACGATAATAACAGACACATGGGTTGTCCGCCCACTGGGATGTCATGTATGCTCGATTTCCGTAATAAAACCTCATATATCAAGAAAAATCAGCCGAGTCTAATGAAAATCAAGGGCCCTACGAAACAAATGGTAACCAGAGCGTAGTTAGAGACAATTGATAGCAAGAAAAAAGTGATGCAAATGAATGAATTTGACCCTCAAAAACACGTCGGCCTCGAAAGTCGAAGAAAGTAGGCCAAAGATAAGCCAAAGAGCCGCGAAAGAAGATGGCGTCGTCCGAGTCACGTGACCGTTCCTGGCGGGAACAGATTCCACTGTTCGTTGAGCAGATGGAGCCTACCCTTGGTCCTGCTGGCCTAGCAGCCTGGGGATACACGCAACGCCCACCTTCAGCATGCTCAGTGGCCTCATGTAGAGAAATAAATGAGGAAATTGAGCGAACAGAGGCTAGGATCAAGCAACTGGATCAACAAATCAGAGAAGCAGGTGAAAGTAGACAGAGCTCAGCCCGAGTCCGAGAAGAGCAAACTGCAGGCAGCAGTTCACATGGTTCAGGCATCGGAGGCATAGGCCTACCGGTAGACGGACGAGCGTCAACGACACAATTGAGGGCTACACCGATACCACGGAGGTTATATGATGAAGGTATTGACATACCAGTGAATAGTTCACCAAGAAGGGGGTCGCCCTTCAGTCTAACTCCGAGTCATGTGGTATTTAGCCAGCCCCCAGCGAGTCCTACAGTTCATCGTCCTGAACCATATAGGCCGAGTCCTAGGCCCAGTCCGAGCCCGTGTTATAGTCTTATTGGTACTCGGCCTCCAGGACGATACAGCTTCAACCCCATAGAGCCCGCTTGTGCCAGTCCAGTCGTTAAGATGGTCTCTACGCCAAACGATAGGCCACTGCCATTGCCAGTGCACACAAGAATAAAGAATACGGGCAGAAAATTTAACAGTCTGAGCGAGCGATTTGANTGACCCTAAAAAACACGTCGGCCTCGAAAGTCGAAGAAAGTAGGCCAAAGAGCCGCGAAAGAAGATGGCGTCGTCCGAGTCACGTGACCGTTCCTGGCGGGAACAGATTCCACTGTTCGTTGAGCAGATGGAGCCTACCCTTGGTCCTGCTGGCCTGGCAGCCTGGGGATACACGCAACGCCCACCTTCAGCATGCTCAGTGGCCTCATGTAGAGAAATAAATGAGGAAATTGAGCGAACAGAGGCTAGGATCAACAAATCAGAGAAGCAGGTGAAAGACAGAGCTCAGCCCGAGTCCGAGAAGAGCAAACTGCAGGCAGCAGTTCACATGGTTCAGGCATCGGAGGCATAGGCCTACCGGTAGACAGACGAGCGTCAACGACACAATTGAGGGCTACACCGATATCACGGAGGTTATATGATGAAGAAGGTATTGACATACCAGTGAATAGTTCACCAAGAAGGGGGTCGCCCTTCAGTCTAACTCCGAGTCATGTGGTATTTAGCCAACCTCCAGCGAGTCCTACAGTTCATCGTCCTGAACCATATAGGCCGAGTCCTAGGCCCAGTCCGAGCCCGTGTTATAGTCTTATTGGTACTCGGCCTCCAGAACGATACAGCTTCAACCCCATAGAGCCCGCTTGTGCCAGTCCAGTCGTTAAGATGGTCTCTACGCCAAACGATAGGCCACTGCCATTGCCAGTGCACACAAGAATAAAGAGTACGGGCAGAAAATTTAACAGTCTGAGCGAGCGATTTGAATCTTATCACAGCTGCTGGGTCCGTGGAGTCAAGTCCCAAAGAGGTCGCCACTGGGTCCGTGGAGTCAAGTCCCAAAGAGGTCGCCACAGGGCCCGTGGAGTCAACTCCCAAAGCGGTTGCCACAGGGTCTGTGGAGTCAAGTCCCAAAGAGATACCGGTAACTGTAGAGGTCCAAGAAGTTAATGGAGCTCCTCCTCCCGGCTTAAACGCTAACCGTTTGTTCCCCAGAAGGCACAGGTAGTTACCACGGAGAAGTCATCGGTGCTCACAGATCCGCAGTTGCCGTTAACCATGGCACCATCGATGCTCACAGATCCGCAGTTGCCGTTAACCATGGCACCATCGGTGCTCATACATCCGCAGTTGCCATTAACCATGGCACCAGTTGTGGAAAACTCCCAAGCCCCAAGACAGACTCACGAGCTAGTTCGATTGATTGATGCAGTTCAACTTCCAAAGGCTGAACTCCAAACATTTGATGGGGATCCGCTAAAATATTGGACTTTCATTCGGCAGTTTGATAATGCAGTCGGTGGAAAAGCGATAGGGGATGAGACCAAGTTGATGCAGTAGTTACAATGCTGTGAAGGAAATGCAAAACAAGTCATCGAGTGCTGCAGCATTACGGATCCAGGAAGTGGCTATCAAAAGGCAAGATCGCTTTTAAAAGAACGGTTTGGAAATAGCTTTGTCATTACAAAGGCTTGGATAGATCGGGTTACCGATGGCAAACAGTTACGAGGCTCAGATGCGGTGGGACTTCACAAGTGTTTTCAGATAACCTGAAAAGTTGCCTAGAAGTGTTTACATCGGTGGATAAGCTGAATGAAATTGACACAGCACGATCACTCTGTCAGATGGTGGAACGTCTACCCCAGCATTTGCAACACCGGTGGAGACGTCGGGCGGTGGAAACAGCTCAAAAGACTGGTAGTTATCCAAACCTAGCAGAGTTCGTTGACTTTGTATCCAAGTCGGCAGTCGAGGCAAATGACCCACTTTTCGGTAACCGTTGCCCACCAGCCAAAGAGAAGAAGGAACACCATGCCAAGGAGAAACAGGGAAAAGAAAAGTCCAGTAATCATGGTAATCGGACACTCTTTACACAAGACAGTAAGAAAGAGACAAGCCACTCAGAAAATCCCAGTCAAAAGGAAAACCAAGGCGAAAAACCTTCATCACAGTGGAAATGTAAATGTTGCGAGGGTCAAGGTCATGGGATTTGGCAGTGCGAGAAGTTTAAAGCCAATGACCTTCAACAACGATGGGATCAGGCTAGAAAGCTGCGCCTTTGTTTCCGTTGCCTATCGGATCAACATTTTGGAGGAAAATGTCCCCGGGCTAGAAAATGTGGAATCAGCGGAGGAGGGGGAGGAAATCAGCGGGGGAGGAAATCACCAGACAAAGAAACGAGACCAACAGGCGGAATCTACAAAATCAGTGAAGTAAGCAGAAGACAGCTCAATGTGTGTAACACTTTCCACCGATCATGTTGATCAAGAGTGTTGCCATCGAGAGAGAATTTCCTTGAGGACAATACCGGTCATCGTGAAGAATAAGGGACGCCGTATCAAAGTGAACGCACTGTTGGATGATGGAAGTACAGCAACATACATAAACTCTGGAGTGGCAGCAGACCTGGAACTTGGCGGTCAATCATCAGAAACAACAGTAAATGTGCTGGGAGGCCAAGCAGCAACATTTTCAACAATGCCAGTTGAATTTGGTCTGGAAAGCTTGAATGGAAAATTGGATATGGTATTGAGTGCCAGGACTGTTGACAATATCACAGGAAATCTAGAAGCCGAGGACTGGACCACACATCAGCAGGACTATCCTCATCTGAAGGATATCAAGTTTCCTAAGTGTCCAAAAACCAAAACTGTAGACCTGCTTATTGGTGCGGATTATGCTGACCTTCATCACAGCCAGCAGGATGTCATTGGAGAACCGGGACAATCTGTGGCCCGCTTGACAAGTCTAGGATGGACTTGCATAGGTCCAGTGAGAAAGCAAAGCCAGTTCACCTCCACCGACTTCTCATTCTTTCAACGAGCTGATATACTCAATGAGATCAATGCGAACATTCAACGCTTCTGGGAAGTGGAGAATTTGGGGACAACTGTAAAAGATCAGCCACGTACAGAGGCCGAGAAAATGGCTTTGGATAAAGTCAAGAAAACCATCACCTACAGCAGTGCGGAAAGTCGATACCAGGTGGCGATACCATGGAAGAATCAACAGGTCTGAATAAATTTCATTCATTCATTCATTCATTCATTCACCAGCCAGAATTGCCAGATAACAGAGAGACAGCAATGAACCGTCTCCAGTCAACTGAAAAGAAACTGCTAAAGAACACAGAGGTCGCTAGTAGCTATGCTGACACAATATACCAGTATCTGGAGAAGGGATACATTCGGAAGGTTAAACGGGAGAAGGGATTGCCTGAGAACATGGAGACAAAATGGTTGTTGCCCCACTTTCCGGTCATTCGCTGGGGTAGAACAACTACAAAGGTCAGAATAGTCTTTGATGCTTCTGCAAAATCAAAGGGCGAGTCTCTCAATAGCCACATTCTACCAGGCCCCAAGCTACAGAGAGGGATTGTGGATGTATTGTTGCGTTTCAGACGACATCCGGTGGCGATTGTTTGTGACATATCACAGATGTACCTCCAAATCAAGATCCCACCCGAGGACAGAACATATTTTAGATTTCTGTGGAGGGGGCTTGAACCTGTGAAGGAACCAGAGACATACGAATTCCAGCGTGTGGTATTCGGAGTGAATGCATCGCCATTTCTTGCCCAGTTCGTGAGTCAGGAACATGCTCGGCGTCATCAAGCTCAGTATCCAGCCGCAGCAGATGCCATCTTGTCTTCAACATACATGGACGATTCCATGCCATCAGTGGACAACCAGGGATGTACCTTGTATCGGGAGCTGAAGGAATTATGGGGATTAGCTGGAATGCAGGCCAGAAAATGGTTGTCAAACTCGAAGAATGTCCTCGCGGCAATACCAGTAGAAGACAGAGCAGCAGAATTTCATCTAGAAGAAGGCGAGATTCCATCGACTAAAACTCTGGGAGTGCTGTGGCGAGCAGAAGATGACAATCTTTAGCTTTGAACCTCAGAAATCGGAACCAACGGGGAACGACAAGCTGACAAAGAGGAGCTTTCTTCGAGTCTTGGCAGCCATTTTTGACCCACTTGGATTTTTAGCTCCATACATTGTACGCGGAAAATGATAATGCAGAAAATCTGGCTGGCAGGGTACGATTGGGACATGGAGATAACAGGAGAGTTAGCTGAGGAAATCACAACCTGGTTTGCTGAGAGACCAAAGCTTGCAGCTGTGATCGTTCCAAGATGCCTACGATTAGATGCCAGTGAACATATCACCAGTATAGAGATCCACACATGCACAGACGCTTCCCAGGAAGCTTATGGTGCAGTATCTTATGCCAGAACTACCTATGAAAGCGGAGATGCAGTCACACGTTTCATCATGGCCAAGACCAAAGTCGCCCCTCTGACCACGATGAATATTCCGCGTCTTGTTAATGCAGAAAATCTGGCTGGCAGGGTACGATTGGGACATGGAGATAACAGGAGAGTTAGCTGAGGAAATCACAACCTGGTTTGCTGAGAGGCCGAAGCTTGCGGCTGTGATCGTTCCAAGATGCCTACGATTAGATGCCAGTGAACATATCACCAGTATAGAGATCCACACATTCACAGACGCTTCCCAGGAAGCTTATGGTGCAGTATCTTATGCCAGAACTACCTATGAAAGCGGAGATGCAGTCACACGTTTCATCATGGCCAAGACCAAAGTCGCCCCTCTGACCACGATGAGTATTCCGCGTCTTGAGCTAATGGGAGCAGTTGTTGGACTGCAGATGACGATGACCATCGTATCTGGGATGCAGCTTTCCATGAACGAAGTGACTTTCTGGTGTGACAGTTCCAACGTGCTGTGGTGGATAAGAGGCAGAAGTAAACAGTTCAAGCCATTTGTAGCGAATAGGATTGGAGAAATCCAGAGTCAGAGTGACCCATCCCAATGGCGCTATGTTCACACAGCAAGCAATCCTGCAGATATTCTCTCCCGGGGAATGGGAGTAGAGGAATTGAGTAACAGTTCACTTTGGTGGTGTGGACCAGGTTTTTTGACCAATGAAAAGACAGAGTGGCCTGAAAATCATGTCAAATGCCAAGACAAAGACAGTATCCAAGATCGTAGTGAATTGAAGAAGGGAACAATGACGTTTACCACGACCGTAAAAGATGCGGAGCTGAAGGGGAATGATTGGCGACTTGAACCCTCTCGGTACTCTGATTGGCGCCGTCTTTGCAGAGTTCGAGCCTGGGTGAAGCGGTTTATTGAAAACTGTGTGAGCTGATAAAGGAGTCGAGAGTCGCAGGTGAATTAAGGCCAGAAGAAATCACTGCAGCCGAGATGGAAATCATCATTCAAGCTCAGCAGGAGGCATTCCGTGAAGAGTATGATGCATTGGCTGGTGGAAAACCGCTGCAGAAATCCAGTAAATTGGCAGCATTGAACCCCAAACTCGATGATATGGGGGTCATGCGTTGCAACGGACGATTGGAATATGCTGAATTCCTCCCATATGACACTAGACATCCTATAATACTACCACGTCGAAGCCATGTTACTATGCTGATTGTCAAGCAGCAACACGAACAAGGAGGACACTGCGGTGTGAATCACACCCTAGCAGCCTTATCAGCAAAGTATTGGATAATAGCCGGCCGAGAGGAGATCAGAGAGTACGAACGGAAATGCAACCATTGTCTTCGACGGAAATGTAAACCAACGACACAGATCATGGCACCTCTGCCTGAACGGAGGGTAAGAAGCATACGAGCGTTTTGCACATCCTCCGTGGATTTTGGAGGACCTTTCATCACGAAGCAGCCAAGAGGACGGGTTCAGCAGAAACGATATCTCTGTCTATTTACATGTACATGTATGTCATCCAGAGCCGTACATCTGGAAATGGCATATGGGTTGGACACTGACTCATTCCTCCACGCTTTCCATCGTATGTGCAACCGTAGAGGTGTCCCTGAGGACGTCACGTCAGACAATGGAAGTAATTTTGTCTCAGGAAACCGGGAACTCCAAGAACTGGTGAACAGCTTAGACAAAGAGAAGATAGTCAGGGAAGCGGCATGGAGGGGAGTGCGTTGGCATTTCAATCCACCATTAGCACCCCACTTTGGTGGCGTCCATGAATCGCTGATTAAGTCAGCCAAGAAAGCGATGAATGCAGTCCAAGGATCTGCCGATATTAATGATGAAGAGCTTGTCACGGCCATCAGCGGAGCGGAAGCATTGTTGAATTCACGTCCGTTGACCTACCAGTCGAGTGATCCTCAAGACGAACCTCCACTGACCCCAAACCACTTCATAATAGGTCAGGCGGGAGGCCAATATGCTCCAGAAGTAGCTGACGCCACAAAATTCAACCCTCGGAAAACATGGCGTTACGTTCAGTCCTTAATCAAGCACGTATGGGGACGATGGATGCGGGAATGGCTGCCCATGCTCCATCCGCGAGCAAAATGGAGGCAGGAAATGAAGGAGTTGGAAGCCGGAGATCTGGTGGTTGTTGTAAACGTAGACACCCCACGAGGAAAATGGCCCCTTGGACGGATTCTTCAAGTATTCCCGGGGAAGGACAGTCACATCCGTGTGGCCAGAGTCAAAGTGGGTAAGACAGAACTGACACGAGCTGTAACGAAGCTATGCCCACTCAAATGTGCGGAATAATCGATATGACGAAAAGGACGTTTCTCTAAATGTTGCATGTTATAGTCACCAGCCAGTTGGGAGCAGGGATTTGGACATTATCCAGCAGCGACAATCATACGATTATACCAGGACGAGATTATGAGAACATCAAAAACAGTGGACAACGAAATCATTACGGAACGCATTGGAACCGCGGCCAATGATGTTTTGTGTGATCAGTTAAAAATTCAATTGTGTTACAAAGTGAAGGCTCTTGCTAGATTAGGAACAGTTTGGTGATAACTTTCTGAGCTATTGAGGAAAATTTGCTACCAAGATATTTGGTTGGGATAGGCGGTCCCTTTTGGGTTCGGGTTTGCTCAGATTTTGGCGACCAGATTGGACTTGGTCTGGAAAGGGTTAATGTTTTAAGTGAGTTTCAATTCAATTCCATGGAAGGAGGATTTATTCTCAGGGATCTTAGTCAAATTCAGTGAAATCTCAGGAAAAAATTGTGTTGTGCCCGAACCCTGTCACCTTTTGGTGGTGAATATATATTAGTGGTTTTTTTCATTGGTTTATCGGAACACAGCTTGCAGATATTTGTAAGTGACACCGGGAAAACATGAATTTAGTATTTGGTTTCTGGTGGATGTTTTGGTTGAAACTAGAGGCCTGACGGCCTGGATAGCTACGCTGGGCTAGTTCCTTTTAGAATCTGTCACAACTCTCGAAATGCCTGTCGTCAGACCTGTG